>JAJOOH010016884.1:0-47467 GCA_029582605.1 Solanum gracilifrons
TGAGGTGAAACGAAGTGCGTTAGGTAGCTAACTCAAAGGGATTTCCATGGATATGTTATTGGCCACCCAATAATTTGTGTGCTAGGAGATATGACCCTTCAAAGTAGACCCTCGAAAAAGGCTTCACTTGGAAATTTTGGATTTTGATACGGTTGCTCTAAAATTTGGGTTAGACCCATTCTCCCACTCAATTTGACCTTTTAAACAAGAATATGAAGTCGGATTTTTGATAAACGAAACGGATTTTTTTTTATATCTAAACAAGTTTCCGGTAACTTCCGAAGCACATTTTTAAGAAATTTTTGGGTCATTTCAATAATTACTTAAAACCATATATATATTTGCATAAAACACATATAAAATGATCCCCACTTAAAAGTAGTCGGATAGGAATTTACCCAAAAGTATCTCAAGTTGGCAGTCCCATCCAGGTACCATGGCCACTTTGATGGCTCGGCAAGGGTACCACGGCCTGTGGTGGTGCCCGTGGTCCCTTGACCAGTGGCTCCCCCCACTTGCCAAGCCCCTAAAATCTAAGGCACCTTCACGACCACATTGACGGACTATGGTCAAAGACTACGGAACGTGAAGTGGCTCGTGGACTTGGGGTAATATCTTGGCATCAAGGCCTTGCCTCCCATGAGACTCAGGAGTTTTCACGGACCCCTTAATGGACCGTGATCAAGACCACTGGTCATGAAGGTGGTCGTGAACCCTTAGGTAGTAGCTTGCCAAGGTTGGGCAGCCTTTGCCCTTTGGCTTAGGCTTGCCTTTTTGCCTTGGTACTTGCCCTACCCATGCTCAACCAAACTCTAAATAGTCTTCTACATCACAAGGTCTAATACATACCTTGACATTCAACCACTAAAACCCTCATTATAACCATGTAAAGTCTCATCTACAACTCTATTTCACATACATCAAACCTTAGAACCCTAGCTTGTGGCTCTAGTTTGGTCTACTAGTTTCCGGGGTGTTACAATATCTCCCCCTTGGGAACATTCATCCTCGAATGACCTTTATAAATACTTCTTTAAGGAAATGACCTTAGACTAGCAGCCCATCATGCATGCACTACATCTATATGCACACAACCAAACAAGGAAACTTCAATTCCAAGCTAAACATACTCAATGCAACATAAGGGAGTAGGAACTACATCTACCAACCCAAAATGCATGAAATTATATATCTACTCATTTTCAAGGAGGGACTAACATCTCCTATTACAACATGCTCAACATACATTCATGGAGCCTAAAATGCACATTGACTCAAAGATGCTACAACATGAGGCAAAACAATGCATGTATGTCATTACTAATAGACCTAAGCATTTTCATGAATATGCATATGAGGAAATCATAGGAACACATAATCACATAATAGCCTTACTAGGTAGGAACACTATTTCCCCCTTTTGAGCAAGCCTACACATGCTTTTCTAAACATCATTCATGGCAAGGACAACATCAAGTCCAAGTAACAAGTCACAAAAGACAAGAAATACGGTAAATTCACTAAAGTATAAAACACATACCGAAAAGGACATGAGGAGATCACTCTTGATCTTCTCTAGATTGGAGAGCATAAGACCTATTCTTCTTTTGAGGCTCAACATCCCCACTACTAGAGGCAACACGCTTACCCTCTCTTCTCTTAGCCTTAAGAACCGGGCAATCTCTCATACTCACTACACCTCACAAGGTGAAATTTCTAACAATCCTAAATCATGAACATCAAGGATACTCAGCGACCTTGCTACAAAGCACATCATCTCCACCTTGGGATCAAGCCTATTCAAACTCTTTAAGGCATCACTTCTTTCAACTCTAAGGTCGGAGCAAGGCGTCACTAAACTTTCACATCATCACACAAATGCTTCTAGACCATGGTGAATTACATTTCTACTCTTATTAGAGGAGTCTATTCACTCAACCTATCTATGTGTTACTTAAACACCCTATTCCACCAATCTATCAACATACCTCAAAACTCATCATGACCTTCTACCAACATCACACATAACCATAAAGCAACCTATTCATACTAAAGACAACATCATAAACTATCATCTCAACTCTATTAAGTCACATAGCCATGATTGGCATCTCAACCAACCTTTCTCCCTCACTCCTTGTAGCATAAACCCTTCTAATAGTCACATCCTAAAGACCATCAGATAAAAGATAAGAGAGAGAGCTTATAGATCTATGGCACGACTTGGAGAATGAAGAAGTGATATTTTCCTAAGCATCCCATAGCCTCCTATTCATAAATGGGTCACGACTCACACCCATGAATAAGACTCTACTAAACGTGGTTTGAGACAATCCTAGAACCATTCTAAACCTTCTGCTCTGATTACCAAGTTTGTCACGACCCAGGGGTACCCCCTAGACATAACATGGCGTACTTGACCACAAAGGGGTATCATACAAGCCCTTAGCATCATCATAAAGTAAGATCATAAAAAAGTATGGAGAATTAAAAAAAACTTTCTTCAAACAATCTAAAACATTTTCATAAGCAAGCGGAAGTCTTTACTAAGTCTTTATCTCAAGCCATCTATGAATAACATGAATAAAAGTCTTGGGGTGCAGTTCATATAAAGTCTAAAACAAAAGAAATAACATAAAAGGAACATAGTGGGTTTGTCCTAGAAGCTATGAGGACTCACCAAATCTTCAAGTCTTCTTGCACCTTATGAACCTAGCCTTCAAGAAACTCAATCTCCCAGCACCCTACATTTGATTAAAATGTAGGCAATATGCATTAGTACAAACTGTACCATGTATGAATGCTAGCACAACATCATAAAGCATCTCAAATCCTTAGTCAACATAAGACATAAGCATTAGAGACAATAACATCTTTATAGCATAAACTCCAACATTAGCCTTATATCATTACAAGTCAACATAAGACATTCATAACTTCATTCTTCAACCATTAGTCTTTCATATTCAAGAGAACTACTTCACAAGCCACCTCCAAGCATACTTGTGCAAGGCAAAGATAGCACCCCATAATACTATCCAAGCTAAGTACCTCTCTTTGGTCATTATTGGTCATAGTCCACCTTCATACTAACGACCTAGGTTTTCATATCATAAGAGAACTTATACTGCTAAGTAGCCTCAAGGCACACTTGTGAAATGCATATGGGGCATCCCATAATACCACACACACTAAGCATATCCTTGAAGTCACCATATTCATATTTACCATTTCTAGGTGTCACTATAGACCTACTTCATATTGACAAGGAACTATCTACTTAAGTCAATCTTATCATTGAATGCAACTATAGCAACAATCCAAGCTATCATACATCACATAAGAGGACACTTCATAAGTAGCTTCAAGTCACACTTGTGCTATGTATGAATGGCATCCCATACTACCACTCACACTAAGTACTCCTTTAGGCTAGCTTACTCAATGCTTACTATTTATCATTCTAGACTATCAAAGATTAGCATACTACTATGCTAGACCTAACTACCATGGAGAACACCCTATCATGCAATCCAAAGAAGGATACAAGTATTCCAATCTAGATACCATGAAAATATTCAATATGATGCAAACTACCCTTAGGGGAGTATGAATCCTCCACCCTAAACTATCCTTAGGAGAGTATGGTGTCTCAATCCTAAGCTATCATGAAATGGTCTTGGCCTAACCAAGTCAAGCTACCATGAAGGCATTCTATCAATGCTAGTTCAATCTACCCTTAGGAGAGTATAGATCCTCAATCCTAGGCTACCATGCCTATACTAATGCAAGCTACCATGAAACACATCCTACTAATGCTAGTTCAAGCTAACCTTAGGAGAGCTTAATTCTACAATCCGAAGCTACCATGAGATCTACCATCCCAAGCTACATAAGTCAACTACACATGAAGGAATCATAAGAGTCAACTTCAAGGTATTCTATTCTAACAAGCATGATTCATTTTAGGTGATTAGCCTTTCAATCTAGAATCATTCTATGTGAGAATACCTTTCACATTCTACATACAAGCATTCATATAGTTCTAGATAGGTCATGTGGGTGAAAGCCTTTCCATCATAACTCTATCTATGTTGTATATTAACTCTATGCAAGCTAGTTCATCATATTAGACTTACTCTTTAAGCCCTAGTGATCAACATTATGACTTCAAGCCCTACATTCAAGCTTTACTCCACAATCATCATACTAGTCTAGACCACAAGACACATTAGCCCAAGGCCTTAGTAATAGGCAATTCTAAGCATAATCCATCAAAAGTCCCAATTCTAATCATTTCAATTCATATTCTATAAGACATGCATAAGTCTAGTTCAATTCATGTTTTCATATTCCCATTCTTAGATAAGTTCTATTCATGGTGACAATTCTAGAAAATCTATCAAGAACCACCAATTCCTCATCAAAAGACATAATACTTTGAAAATTAGGGTTAAACAAGGAATTCACATAAATTCTTAATAATATCATGAATCAACACTAAAATAACCATATATGAGTATTATCCAACCTATTGGAATCATACCCACCTAAAACCCATACATTGGAAGTAACCCTAACTTGTTTGGGGTTCTTCTTCATAAATAAGGGAAAATTCTAGAGGACTTTATGGGTTGAAGAACCCATAGATGAAAATCTAAACATACCTTAATCAAAGCCCTAGCACAAGGCTTAAGCAATGGAGCCTTTTTTCTTCACCTTAGCTTCAACCCTAGCTTCTTCTTCAGTGGAGATTCTTCTTAGAGAGAGAAATATTTGAGAGATGAGTGATTTGGGGTTTTGATTTGGGTCTAGTGTAAAGTGACTTAAACTTGGGGGCAAATGACTTAGAACCATATATATAGTTGTATAAAACACATACAAAATGACCCCCACTTAAAACTAGTCGGATAGTTATTTACCCAAAAGTCCCTCAACTTGGCAGTCTCGTCCAGGAACCACAGCCTCTTTGACGGCTCGTAAAGGGTACCACAGCCCATAGTGAGGCCCGTGGTGCCTTGACCAGTGGATCCCCCCACTTTCCAAGCCCCTAAAATCTAAGGCACCTCCACAGCTACTTTAACGGACCGTGGTCAAGACCACGGATCGTGAAATGGCTCGTGGACTTGGGGCAGTAGCTTGGCCTCAAGGCTTTGCCTCCCATGAGACTAAGGATTCTTCACAGACCCCTTCATGGACCATGGTCAAGACCACTGGTCGTGAATGTGGGCGTGAAGCCTTAGGCAGTAGCTTGCCAAGGTTGGGCAGCCTTGGCCCTTTGGCTTATGCTTACCCTTTTGCCTTGGTACTTGCCCTTCCCATGCTCAACCAAACTCTAAATAGTCATCTATATTATGAGGTCTAATACGTACCATGAAGTTCAACCACTAAACCCCTCATTCTAAGCACGTAAAGTCTCATCTACGACTTATTTCACATACCTTAAACCTTAGAACCCTAGATTGTGGCTCTAATTTGGTCTACTAGTTTTCAGGGTGTTACAGAATGCCATGCATTGAACCTCAGCCACGTCTCATGTAGAGGCTCACCTCCAATACATTTAAATTTTGGATCTGGGTTTGAAGTTTAACCATATTCGAGAGTGGAAAGAATCTCTCCAAAAAGGCGTCACTTAGCTCTTTCCATGAAGTGATAGAATCATTTGGCAATTCTGCCAACCATCTTGTAGCCTCTTTCGGTACGAAGAACGGGAATAACCTCAACCATACGGACTCTTGAGAGATATTCTTGAACACAAATGGTCCAAATAACTTCATGAAGTTCCTACGGTATTCATAAGGATCTTGATGAGTTAGGCCCTCAAAATTTCCTTTCATCTAGGGAAATTATAGTATTTTTCCGATAATTTGAAACATATCCCTCCCAAATGTGGGAGGTATCCAGATGGCTACCATAGTTTGAACAATGTTCATATGCATATAGTGACTATCTTTGCCACTCCCATGGTCACTCATTGTATAAAACCTGCAAAGAAGCCAATAACAAGACCAAAGAAAAATCTACTACAACTAAACGAAATCAAAATCTAATTTCTCAATTAGAATTCTCAACCATCACTCCCCGACAGTGATGCCATTTTTTATAAACCTCAAATGTCTTCTTTAAAACCAATTAAAATGGACAACGATCATAGTCAGTAGAAACGCCAACGAACAGATTGGGTCGAATCCCACATATAATATAGTAAAGAATTCCTATCTAAGAAATTTGGATTATAAAATTGCTCATTTGCAATAGGAAGAACAAGTGGGTGGATAATTCCACCAATTTAATAAAAAGTTTGGGTTATCAATTATCACAATTAAAATAAATTATTGAAGAATTCAAGAGTTAACAAGCATTCAAGGGGTATTGGGATTGGAAATCGTTGTCACATAGGGGTAATTGTGTTGGTTTATAGTGATGAATATTCATGAATAGGCTAGGTCGTCTCTATTGACACTAATCGTCTTTCGATCTCATAGCATCTATGCATAAAATCTCCTTTCGGTCTTATCTAATTGAAAATCTAAACAATCCAATACCTTCCTTTATTCTTTCTCTCAAAAATAGGGAAAATAGATCCAACCCATAACCTCTATTTTCAAGCAAGTTACAAACGTCAAACCTAAATTAATAGTATCGGACTAATTACCCACTCAAATCAATTTGTTTCGAGCATCAACCAGATATTGGAAGTAGGAATTAATTTATAAACCTTAACACATAAACAACCCTATTATAATTAGACCAAATTCAAGTATGAACAGCAGCAAAAAAGAGCATAGCACAATACCCACTACAATAAGTCAACACCCAACCCCATTATTGCACCTCTAGATTTTGGGGTTTTAGCCACTCATCACAAAAAGTAAAGAGATTATACCTTCCATGAAAGCAACCATGGGTAACATGAAATTAAGAAATTACAAGTAAACATACTTTGTACTCAACTTTAATTTGTCAATTTCAAGCACAAATGTTGAAAAACCCCAAAAGCTAGAAAGTGATCTTCACAAAAGTAAAGTGTTCTCTCTCTCAAAACTCTGAGTTTTTGCTCTCTATTCACAACTCTACATCACTCTCTTCACCACTCTCTTTAATTTCTCTCTCCTTTAAGCTATTTATAATTTCCCAAAATTATGCCCAAAACCCAACACATGATCCATTCGACGACATTAGTCAAACTCGCCAAACGTGTTCGATGATTTGCTTCTTGCTCCTTAGCTCATCTTTTCATGCTCTAGGCTTCATGTGTTCTAACCTTAGTTGGAGAACTTGTTTGAGTCTACCTTTCAGACTCGGGAATCACTGAGTACCACCTTGATTTGCCTTTCAAGCATTCAATCTTTTGTTTTCACAACATTATTTTAAACGATATTCAGCAAGGTTGCCTTTCTCATTTGGTGTATCACCTTGTCCAATGAAGTTCGCCAACCTAATCCGATAGGGACAAGTGTTATGCAGTGTAATTTTGGGCGAGCTCATGCTTATTTGGCAATCCACCCTACTTGTTAGGAGATCAACATTGTGTAGTTTGCACTTCTTTTGACATTTTGACCATTCTTTCAAACATCAATCCTTGTCTTGGATATAGCTGAAAATCATCAATATATCATCAGAATAGGACAAAATTATGCATTGGGGCACTGATTATTGAGCTAAATTGACCTCAAATGAATACAAATCTACCACTCATTATCGTGCTTGGAGTCGGAGGTCACTATTATTTTGCCTTTTGTTTTGGCCATTTCCAGCAAGGCTTAACAATTCAAAATAAAGATCGGGTGAAGGTTAGTCAAAAAACAAATTCAAAACCAAGCATAGTTCAACAAAAGTTCTGAGGCTCGCCGACTGGGAAGGCGATTCGCCAAACAGGTTGGGTGAGCTCGCCAAAGTTGACAAAACATAGAATAATTTCACTCAGGCATGAAAGGTGGAGTCATCTCCAACTCAGGGATCCACCTAGTTTGTTTTGTCGGGCATAGATAAATCCACTAAAACTGATAGATCTCAACTAAAAGGGACAAACAAATAGGTGATGACTACTCCAACTTGGTGGTTTACCAAGTTAGTCGTTAACCGACTTGGTTTTGGCATACTAATACAAGATCGCCGAATGAGATAGTTCCAAGGCCACAAATTCAAACTGAGAAAATAATTTGGGGCTTACTCGGTGATTCACTTAATCACCTTAATGAGCTAAGATAAGCTCGTCGAACAAGTAATTTCAGCCTAATGCCTATTTTTCATGATTTTTTAACACCGACATGCAACAGAATCCATTACCCAATTAGTTTTACAATCTACCCATATATTATTCTACCTATAGTTGCTCATATTTCCCCTAAATTTCATAATGTAGCCCTAATTGACTATTTTCCTTTAAAAAGTGGCACTGTATTAATCATTCGGCAAATACATGCCTTTTGGACAACACTAGGGCTAATCTGACTTCACCAACACTTAAATCAAGCAAGACCCAACAAATTCAACACACCATTTGACCTTCACATTCAAGTTTCACAATTTAAGACACATTATCATCTATCCTAAGTCATGGGTAAAGTTCAATAATTATCATTAAGCATGACCTTACCAAATTAAACAATCATAACAATAATATTGCATAAGACCCATACAAAAAACATGAAGATGAAGAAAAAATATCGCTAAAAGCCTCGAAAACCAAACTCAGAAAAGCTCACAAAGTAAAAATCAAGGAATAAGGTGGGGTCTTGGGATTGAGAAGAATGCACCACACTACACTTCACGCAAGGGAATCTATGCAAATGGGTACACAAATGCAAACAAATAAAGGTACAGAGAGTTTAGGAAGTGAAAGAGCTCACAACATTAAAGGTTGATTTTTAAATTTGAAAAGACTCTTTGACTATTCATCCTAGGCACACTCGGCGATCTATGACTATTATCACAAAATACATTCGGCGAATCGCCGAAGGAGCTTTACCTTGTCAATACTACTTCAATAACTTTCAAACCTAATGCTCAATTCAGCGAACCTAATGCAGTTCGCCTTGTATGATTCGGTGAGTCACCGATTTGGTCTTTGTTCACCAAAGCTAACAGTACCATTTATCCAAAACTCTTGCGCAAAAGGCAAACATGAAGATATCTGCCTAATCATTTGGGTGCATCACCAACTGCGTACTTTGCATTGCCTTTTGTATCCTTTTAAAAATTTTGACTTCATTTTAACCTATACTCACAATACCCGCTATTGAAAGAAATAAAAAAAACATTTGTTGCCTCCCAAGAAGAGTTGTCTGGACCCAAAGTATACCCTAGGTGTAATATGGCATATAGAATCGTGAGAGGCCCTATACAAACCACTCAGCATACATCATACAACATAATAAAAATAAGGAATTCAAAATATAACATTTCATATTCCAAAAGAGTTTGACAAAGTGGAAGTCTAACATAAGTCTCAAGAAGCCATCTAATAAATCATAAGAAAAGTGATTGGGACATAACCCGTACATCAGATACAAAGTAAAAAATAGAAATGACAAAAATCTATAAAGTATCTCGGCCCTTAAAACATGAGAACTCACCCATCAAGAAACCAAGGGAACCAACTAGCCACGAGTTTTGGAGGTAGGAGCATCAGACCCTACATTACTGAAACAATGTAGGTACAAGTATGCATTAGTACATGGAATGTACTAATTATGGGGAAATATACATAAAATAGACATGGTAGTATGAACTGCTTAAAACATATTAGACATGATAAATATTTAAACATTTAAAACCTTAAAGAAGCAATGGCATATAAATCATGAAATATAGTCAGTAAATTTAAAATAGGAGACATAAGAAAAGCTTTGAAGAAACATAGTCATTTTTGTGGGATATTAACTTTAATCGATAATAAGACCATGAGAGCTATATCATGGAATCCAGTACATCCCTCACACCGAATGAAGTGGAATCTACTTTCCAAGGTAGAATTCGTACATATCATCTTTTGCTATAGTAGATTCACTAGCTAGATCATTTAAGACAATCCTACAAGGCACTTAGTTTGGGAGTAGAGGTTGCTACTAGAAACTACCCTATTTGAGCCTCCACCTCAAAAACCTCTCGGTGCTAAGTCTAAATCTCAACGGAATGGATAAATGTCAAATATCATTTTAGCATAGAAAAGGAAATGATCAACACCAATCCACATCATTAAAATCAAAACATAGAATAGCTCCTTAAAACACAAGTCAAGTATAGGTGAGAAATACCTTTCAAAATCATGATCATAATAGCATGTGAGAAAACCTTTGAAAATCATGAAAATAATAGCATGTGAGAAAACTTTCACAATAACATTGATACTTTCCTTTAAAATCATCCCCAAATCATGTACCATAATTTCATAAAAATAGACATATCTTCATCAATTCATATTTCATAGGTTCATGGGTTCATCATAGGTTCATAGTTGAAAATCATAATTTAGGCATGGGTCAATATAATTTAAACTAAAAAATATATTAACATTGAATCATTCATTAGAAGACTTAATCAACAATAATTAATCATAATTGGATGACACCCTTAAAGACTGAATTGAAACCCAAACTTGAACAATTGAATTTGAGATTGAGAAATTGGAATATTTGGTGACCTTATGGAGGAATGAATTACATGGGTGAACACCCACATACCTTGATACTCAAATCCCAAGATGAATGGTGAATTAAAAAATTGAATGGAACCATAGATCCTCTTATTCTTCCTTAGGGTTAAAGGAAATTGGGGAGTGAATTTGGTTAGGTTTTGGGGAATTCAAAAAAATGGGTTTGTAATGGGTACTTTAGGACTCAAAATCTTCATATAGGGCTTACGTTACAAGACAAAATGGCATAGTACTGCTTTAAAAAATTAGGAAAATTTCCAAAAAACCCTTGGAAAATAACTGTCGAACACCTTATACGATTTAGACCTACGGTCCGTAGAAAAGTTCAGATACTTTTAACTTGGACAAACTTTTGACGGAACTTGTCTATGGCTCATAGGTTTTCCTATGGTTCGTAGACACCAACCGTAGAAACCAATATTGACCCTCAAAATTTCATTAAGTCTAAGACCTACCTTGTTACGCCTCGGAAAATAGTAAGTTGAACTAGAGAGTTCTAGAGGTTATCGAAAGAGTTTCGGAGTGTGGTAGGAGAATTAAAACTTATAAAAATGATTTAGGTAATTATAATGGAGGTTTAGGGGCTATACATCGAGGTACGACCGCCAAGGACCACCCAAGGGATCATTGAGGAGGACCTTTAGGACAGCCCAAAAGCTGTCGAATTTCAGCAACTCACGTTTGCCACCTACTGGCCATGAGTGGACCCACGCCCCATGGGTTGGAGTCGTGGGTCAAGGCCTGAGTTGGCCTTCTTTGTATAGGTCAGTACCTCACCTATGGAGGTTCAGTATGCTCCGTGACTCCACCCACGGTTCGTGGGTGGTGGTTTCGTGAGTCGTGGCAGATTTGCAAATTTCGTTTTTAGTTAGGGGACTTAGGGGTTAATTAGTAATTAAGTAGGGGTTAAGGTATGTCGGTTAGTTAGTTATTTAGCCCCCTATATAAGCTTAATAGGCCCCTAAACTATGTCATTAACTCATTCATCTAAAGACCCCAACTCTCTCTCAAAATAATTTTCTCACTAGAACTCCATAGAAGAACAAGATCAAAGTGAAGTCTAGGGTTCAAGGGGCTGCCTTTTCTCCTCAAATTTGTGGTGAGTCTTCATTAAGGTATGTTATTTTCTTCATCTATGGGTTCTTCCACCCATAGATCCCCCTAGGTTTTACCTAATTTTGAAGAAAACCACAAATCTAAGCTAGGGTTTCTTCCAAAGTGTGGGTAGTGTTTGAGTTTGATTCCAATTGGTTAGCTAATACTCAATTATGATTTTTTTAGTATTGTATCATGATGTATTGATGAATTTATGTTATTTATATGGTAACCCTAGTTTATGTGATGAATTTGATATGTTGTGGGTTTATGCCTTGAAAGAAGAAATTGAAGAATTAGCATTGATCCTCTAAAATTAATATCATGTGTAGTAATGGTTCAAGATTAGGACAATATATATATGAATTTAATTAGACTTTAGTGCATGTGATGGATCATGATTAACTAAAGTTGATATTGAACCTTATATAATGAATTATGATTAGAATCTCTTGATAATGAAGAATATGATTAGAATTGCTTAAAATAAGAAGCTTCTGACTTGAGTGTCTTGTAATCTAGATGAGAATGATGGTAGAATGAAGTAAAGCTTTGAGAGTAAGTCTTGTATTCAAGAATGTTGAATCACTAGGGCTTTGAAAGTAAAGCTAAGGTGAGGAATAGAAGTCTCATAGGTAAAATTGTGGTGAAAGGCCTATACTCACCTAACCTACCTTATGAATGCTTTAAAGTATAAAGTGATAGAGTTAATTGAATATAGATTAATTGTCAAGGACATCCTTCCATGAGACATGAATGTTAAGCAAGGCTTAATAGTAAATCTTGGAGTGTGTGCTTGGCTCCAAGTGGATATTGACAATGAGATGGAGTGTCACACAAGATAGGGTACGGGCTCCAAGTAGAAAGGAGAACCACACCTAGATGATGTGAGGACTATCCAAGTTAAAGGGGGAACTCATACGTAGTGGAGTGTGGGTTTCCCAAAGTTAAGTCTCATAGATGGAAGCCTTCACATAGTTGAGTTAAGGTTTCTAGTAGAAATTTCCATATCCAATGAACTGAGACATGCTTGAAGAAGCATCTCATAGTGTTCTAAAGCATAATTGAACTAAGACATGTTTGAAGAAGCATCTCATAGTGTTCGAAGGCATACTTGAACTAAGACTTACCTAATGAAGTACGTCATAGTGTTCAAGAGTATAAATGGACTTACACATGCTTAAGATGTATCTCATAGGGTTCATGTTAATAATGAACCTAGACATGCTAAAAGAAGTATCTCATAGGGTTTAAGCTAAGAATGAACTAAGATGTGCTTAAGAGAGTACCTCATAGTGTTCTAAAGTTAAAGAGAAGAACTAGGTTCCAAACCAAGAAGTATTAGCATGAGGCCCTAAAGTGGTACTTAGCATGTATAGTATTATGGGATGCTATCCATGCATTGCACAAGTATGACTTAAGGTTATTTAAGAAAGTGTTCTTGTGAGTGATGTATCTTGAGATAGGATTGTGCTATAGTTGCCTTCCTTGTTAGTAATGACTAAAGGTGAGATATTCCCTTGTCTATATGAAGTAAGCTAAAAATGAGACCAAAGGAGGGTAATTATGACTAGGATGACTTCAAGGTTATGCTTAGTGTGAAGCGTAGTATGGGATGACTTTCATGCATTGCACAAATGTGGTTCGAGGTTACTTAGGAGTATGGTTCCCTTATGGTAGAAAAGCTTAAGGACTTGACCATGTATATAGACTATGATTAAGATGACAAAAAGGGATACTTGGCTTGGGTTGTATTATGGGATGCTATTCATGCATTGCACATGTATGCTTTTAGGTTGCTTGAGAGTAGTTCTATTTTGTTAAAGATGACTAAGAGTAAAAGAATGATTATATGATGCTTATGTTGGAGACTTTGCTTATTATGATGATATTGTCCCTTATGCTTATTATTGATGTTTCATGAAGTATTCCATATGATTTTTGGATTATGTCTTATATTGACTAACCCTTGTCTCATGCTCTCATGATTATGCTAGGCTAACATATTTAGTACATTCTGTACTAATGCATACTTTGCCTACATTCTAATCAAATGTAGGGTTTGGAGATTGAGTGCTACTATTGGAGATAAGTTTCTAGAAGTTGCAAGGAGTAGAAGATCTTGGTGAGTCCTCATAGCTTCGAGGACAAAACCTACCTTTCTTTTATATCTTTTATTTTTATGTTGAGACTATTGTATGCACTGTGTCCCAAGAGTTTTATTCTGAAGTTGTATTAGTTGGTTTGAGATAAAGTATAGAAAGTCTTCCACTTGCTTTTATGAAAATGACTTCAATTGTAAAATGTTCTAAATTTTTCCGTACTTTTCTATTATCTCATGTTCATGATATGATAAGGGATTGTATGAGACTTTTCGGAGTCTTATACTCCGTGTTACGTCTAGGGGGTACTCTTGGAGTGTAACAAACTTGATATCAGAGCTTGGGATGGTTTTCGGATGTCTCAAACCATGTCTAGTAGAGTCTTGTTCATAAATGTGAAGCATGCCAATTTATGAACAGGAGGCTATTGGATGTTTAGGAAATCTTATTTCTTCATTCTCTAAGTCGTTCCATAGAGTTTGGGTTTAGTAGGCCCTTCTTCGAATTTGTGCCCGTTGTTTTCAAGGTATGGCTAAGACAAGGACGAATGCTAGAAGAGAAGAGGAAGGCAATGTGGAGCAAGTGGTTCCTCCCCAAGTGCCACATCAAGTTCATCCTCAAGCTCTGATTGACCCTATAGTGGTAAATGTGAGTCATACAGAGTTTAGATCCACTCTCCAGATGTTAACTCAAACAATGACGGCTCAAGTTCAAGCCATGACCACTCAAGCCCAAGCTATGACCGCCCAATCTAATAGAGAGGTGGTAGCTCCGACAAACCCAATAAGGGGGATGGCTGCTTCTAGGGTGAGAGAGTTTTTGAGGATGAACCCTCCGGAGTTCTATGGCTCCAAGGTGGAGGAAGATCCTCAAGGTTTTATAGATAAGGTGTATAAGGTGCTTGCTATCATGGTATTAACTTTGGTAGAGAAAATGGAGCTAGCCGCTTATCAATTAAGGGATGTAGCACAAATTTGGTATGAACAATGGAAAAATAGTAGGCAGGTAGAAGAGGGCCCAATAGAGTAGGAAGGGTTCAAAGAGGCATTCCTTGATAGGTTCTTTCCCCTAGAGTTGAGGGAACTAAAGATACAAGAGTTCATAAATCTTAAACAAGGGGGTATGAGTGTGAAAGAGTATTTCCTTAAGTTCACCCAACTATCCAAATATGCTCCAACCATAGTGGGGGATTCAAGGGCCAAATGAATAACTTTGTGATGGGAGTGTCCGAATTAGTGGTCAATGAATACCGTTCGGCAATGCTTATCCCTAGTATGAATATTTCCTGTCTCATGGTGCATTCTCAACAAATTGAAGAGCAAACACTTAATAAAAGGAATAGGAAGGTGATAAGAGATAAAACTGATGATGGGAACTTTTCTAATGCTAAGTCTGATGGGAAGGTAGGCCTAAGACTAAACTAAGGTATTCCGGTCAAGATTCTTCATACACCCCTAGGTTTGACCAAGAGAAGGGTAGTGGGTCTCCATTTCCTAAGTCTACTTGCTCCAAGTGTGGGAGGAGTCATTATAGTAAGTGCCTAGCCGGCATGGATGGTTTCTATGGGTGTGGAAAGGATGGGCACAAATTGAGAGATTGCCCGTTTCTTAAGGCTAAGGGAAGGGAGGATAAGAAAGTTGCCTCTAGTGGTCCGGATGAGAGTGCTCAAAAGAATAATAGGTTTTATGCTCTCCAATATAAAGAAGATCAAGAGTGATCTCCTCTTGTCCCTTCTGGTATATGTTTTTATGCTTTAGTAAATTTCCAGATTTCTTGTCTTTTGTGACTTGTTATGTTGAACTTTGAAATTGTCCTTAGTATGAATGATTTTTAGAAGACTTTGTGTAGGCTTACTACCAAGGGGGAGATAGTGTGCCTATCTAGCAAGGTCATTATGTGATTATATGTTGTCATGATTTCCTTATACGCATGTTCATGAAAATTCCTAGGTCTTGTATGCATGGTTTTGCCTCATGATGTAGTGCATTTGAGTAGAATTGCATATATACTTCATGAGATGAATTAATGAGCATGCCTTATTTTGGAGTTGAAACATTCCTCCTTGAATGAATGCTTCTTGAGAGTAAATTGCATTTAGAATCCATGGGTGTGTATTGAGCATGATTTAGTTAGGAGATGTTATTTCCTCCTTGAGAATGAGTAAATAAAGAATTTCATGCATTTTGGGTTGGTAGATGTAGTTCCAACTCCCTTGTGTTGAATTGACTATATTTAGTTTGGAATTAAAGTTTTCTTGCTTGGTTGTGTGCATATAGATATGTTGCGTGCATGATGGGCTGCTAGTCTAGAGTTGTGACTCTAATAAGTGTTTAGAATCATCATTCGTAGACGAATGATCCCAAGGGGGAGATATTGTTACGCCTCGGAAAATAGTAAGTTGAACTAGAGAGTTCTAGAGCTTTTCGGAAGAGTTTTGGAGTGTGGTAGGAGAATTAAAACTCATAAAAATGATTCCCGTACTTATAATGGAGGTTTTATGGGCTATACGTCGAGGTACGACCCACCAAAGACCACCCAAGGGGTCCTTGAGGAGGACCCTTAGGACTACCCAAAAGCTGTCAAATTTCAGCAACTCACGTTTGCCACCTACTAGCCGTGAGTAGACCCACTCCCCATGGGTTGGGGTCGTGGGTCAAGGCCTGAGTTGGCCTGCTTTGTATAGCCTAAGTACCTCACCTACGGAGGTGCAGTATGCTCCGTGACTCAACCAATGGTCCGTGAGTGGTGGTTTCGTGAGTCATAGCAGATTTGCAAGTTTAGTTTTAAGTTAGGGGACTTAGGGTTTAATTAGTAATTAAGTAGGGTTTAAAGGATGTCAGTTAGTTAGTTATTTAACCCCCCCTATATAAGCTTAATAGGACCCTAAACTAAATCATTAACTCATTCATCTAAAGCCCCAACTCCCTCTCAAATAATTTTGTCACTAGAACAAGATCAATGTGAAGTCTAGGGTTCAAGGGGCTGCATTTTATCCTCAAATTCGTGGTGAATATTCATTAAGGTATGTTATTTTCTTCATCTATGGGTTCTTCCACACATAGAGCCCCCTAGGTTTTCCCTTATTTTGAAGAAAACTCCCAATCTAAGCTAGGGTTTCTTCCTAAGTGTGGGTACTGTTTGAGTTTGATACAATTGGTTGGATAATACCCAATTATGATTGTTTTAGTATTGGATCATGATTTATTGATGAATTTATGTGATTGCTATGGTTAACCCTAGTTTATGTGATAAATTTGATATGTTGTTGGTTTATGCCTTGAAAGAAGAAATTGAAGAATTAGCATTGATCCTCTAAAATTAATATCATGTGTAGTAACGGTTCAAGATTAGTATCATATATATACATATATTTGTATTTAATTAGACTTTATTACGTGTGATGGATCATGATTAAGTAAAGTTTATATTGAACCTTATATAATGAATTGTGACTAGAATCTCTTGATAATGAAGAATATGATTAGATTTGCTTAAAAGATGAATCTTATGACTTGAGTGTCTTGTAATCTAGATGAGAATGATTTTAGAATGAAGTAAAGCTTTGAGAGTAAGGCTTGTAGTCAAGAATATTGAATCACTAGGGCTTTGAGAGTAAAGCATAGGTGAGGAATAGAAGTCTAATAGGTAGAATTGTGGTGAAAGGCCTATACTCACCTAACCTACCTTATGAATGTTTTAAAGTACTAAGTGATAGAGTCACTTGAATATGGATTGATTGTCAACGACATCTTTCCATGAGACATGAATGTTAAGCAAGGCTTAATAGTAAATCTTCGGGTGTATGCTTGGCTCTAAGTGGATATTGACAATGAGATGGAGTGTCACACAATATAGGGTCTGGGCTCCAAGTAGAAAGGAGAACACACCTAGTTGATGTGAGGACTATCCAAGTTAAAGGGGCAACTCTTACGTAGTACAGTGTGGATTTTCCCAAAGTTAGGTCTCATGAGATGGAAGCCTTTGATGCTCATCATGACCAACGATACTAACCTACGGTATGGGTGTCTACGATCATCGATAGTATAGTAACCCAACTAAAGGTTGGAGTTATGTCCCAAGGGAGTGGTTTTGAGAATTGATAGAAATATAAAATTACGTTCTAACTACTCGTAGCTAAAGATATTGTCGAACAAAAACATAGTAGATTAAAGGGGGTGACATGAAAGTGTCAAATATCAAATAGGGGTTTTGTCACAAGTAGTAAAAACATCAAAAAATTAGCAAGAAAATCAAGTATGGGGAGGAGTTCTTAGGGTGTGACCGCAATACAAGTTGAAATAAATCGTTGGGTACTAATTCTTAGGGTGTCACTATTATTTTTGATATGAAATTTGCAAAATAATAGTGACTAGGCTAAGCTTTAAATGGAAATAAATTCCCTCTCGGGCAACTTACCCCGTTTCAAATGGGTTCCTCTCGAACATCCATTTGCCGCATGAAGACCAGCCTACGCCTTACCCCATTCACTCCCTCGAGCTGAGTGCTAGGATATGGGACTTGGGCTCACCCTCTCGGGCTGAACCTCATGTCAACCCACTCCTTAAGCCATCAGTCTAGTGGTCTTGGTTTCGCAACCTCCTTCTCGGGGAAGCCGAAACCACATGGGTGGTTTTTTATTTGCAACTACAAACACATTAAATTAAATGACAACCACTAGGTGAAATCACCATTAAAATACATCTACCCTATCAGCAAGCAAAACCCAACAACAATATCAACACATATTTGCTAAATCACACCCCAAGAATGGGGTTTTTAGCTACACATCAAGAAATAACAAAATACACCTAAAATGTTACTAAAATCAAATGGGTATAATAAATTAAAATTTTATTTAAGCAAAGGAAGAAGAATGGAGAAGACTCACTTCCAACTTGGGGAAGATGAAATCCTTCTCTCTTCAAGTCTCCCATAAAACCCTCTCCAAACTTGAGAGAAAAATATCTAAAAATTAATATTCTATTGTGAACAATATAAAAATGGTTCGGAACTCCTAAAATTAATAACAAGTTTCGTATTTATAGCCATCAAAAATTAGTGCTGGCGGATAGCTCGGCGAAATTAGTCGAGTTCACCGAATGACTCGGCGACTCGCCCATCTTCTCTCTCATCGCCATTTAGTGCTTGCCTTCAGCATCTTCACGTTCTGGACCGTTGGGCGGTATAATACTGCTTCGCAGAATTATTTGGCGAAGCGCCAATTGCTCCTCTCATCGCCCTCTTGATCCTCTTCCTTCAGAGGCTTCGCATACTGGAACAAAGGGCGGAGTCTGTTCTTTCGGCGAATCGCAAAAGATGTTTGGCGATGCTCAGGCTTTAGTTCTTTGTTCTTTCCAGCCTTTTTGTTCCTTTTTGCACCTCAGTGTCCATGCTTCTACTAAAACTTTAAATACCTAAAACTTAAGAGTTTTCATCAGATATTGAGACAAAATAAGCATTCGAGGACACTATTTCTATCAAAATAAAGCCCTAAATGAGTCCAAATTGTGGACTCATCAACATCCCCAACTTAATGTTTTGCTTATCCTCAAGTAAACTCAATTTCAGCTATTCAAAAAGGGTGTCTCAAACAGTGCCACACAAGTCTCAATCATGAACATACACAACAAAATTCAAATTACTTATGCAAAGATCAACTGTGTACTCAAATATTCAAGTTGTGACACACCAATACCAAAGATTCTCATTCTCGCAGTACTTGCTACTTGTGCAAGTTCATGTTCAACAAAAAGTATCTAAATACCCTCAAATAAAAATGATTCCATATTCACACACAGAGGTTAATCAATTCAAGATAAGGAATCAGATGCAACGCTCACACTCAAAAAGAGGAACACAATGCATGTTTTCACCCATATGTTTGCCTTTATTTTCCAATCGACTTTCGATTCGGCTTACTCAAGATCAAAAAGGTGTTTCTAAGGCTTGTAATGGGGCTGAGTGCAAATGTATGGTCATTTATGCTAAGTGACTTTGTTCTCATGAGATGTGGTATTCTCAAGGCATTCCCTTCTTTTCTTCTATCAATTCTTTTTCTAGTGCTTCTAAGTCACCTTTTTATTCACCTTCATGGATTGCTTAGAACCCGATCTCCTTCGTAAAATTTTATTGATTTTTTTGGAATTGAAGGGGTTCCATTTTCATGCAATACCTTGGGTTAGGGGGGGTTTTCTTGCACTTCTTGACTTCTCGTTTTCCTTTTCACCACGCTCCCTTTGGCCTAAGTTGGCTATTCGCTAAACCACAAATCAAGAGGATTATAGGTAGTCGGTCAAGTAAGGTCTAGGGTTCACTAAGGTTCTTCCAAAGAAAGGTAAGGCTCAAACGGTGTTCAAAAGAGTTTCACACGTTCACGGGTAGGCCACAAAAGAGGTATATGTCAAATTTGGCTCACACTCTTTAAAGTTTCCTAAAATCATTTCAAGAGGACACCTTTCTAATTCAATTAGACTAATATGGCAAATTCTAGGTTTATTCATGCTTGGTTCAAAGCAAGCTAATCACACAAGGCATCGACACTTAAGTCAAACAAGACTACACACTTTTGCTAGTGTGCAACGGTCATAACAAGAGAATCAATTTGATAAATGGATAATCACAACGAGATGCAAAGAGTTCACATAATGTCTATGCAACTTCATTTGGCCTCATCGTAGTCATACATTCATGTTCGTTTAATTGAGAGCACTATTGAAGTCATCGGTATTGATCAAAACCGAGACTTAAATTTTTGCAAAAGAAAAACCACATTCATCTTGCCAGGGGTCGCAAAAATGTGCGAAAAATTTAAAAAATTTCGGAAGGGTCAAAATCGTTTTCAGTAAAAACAAAAGAGAGCCCTGAGCTCAAACATCCACAAAAAATAGTGTCAAAACAATTTAAAACAGAACAACCGAGATATAATCACAGAACAAAAAGTAGCACACACACAGGTAACCTCACCCCTCCACAAATAAAAACATTTGTCCACAAATAAAAACATTTGTCCTCAAATGCAAAAAAAATTAAAGATAGCGGGAGAAAGAGAGGGATGGAAAGAAGGGTGATGTCTATGCGGTCTCAGTGGCTGAGTAAATAAGTATGGTTATTACGGAACTAACCTTCTATACTTATTGAAATACTACTGAGAATCTAGGCGGCAATGCAATCCAAATCCGCACAGAAACCAATGATTTAAAATTCTTCAGAGGTGCAAGAAATATAAAACTATATTGCATCTGTGGGTTTTGAATAGATAAAAAAAATCAGGGGAAGTGAATGAAGTGAGGACTTTTAATCCTTTGGTTTGCAAAAACTGTTCACTCGGTGACGTTAGTCAAACTTCGCTAATTCCCTCGGCGGAAACCGACTGTGTAGTTTCTCTGCCAAAGTTTACAGCACTCTGGTTGAAGGGGGTCCAAACGGCGGTTTTCAGCATGGTCGCCGACACGGTTGGCGATTCGCCAATGATTTCCAACACTCGCCGAGTTTTACAAATCCGTTGACGATGTCTAGAGTCAAACAATGAATAAGGTCGGATCCGCCGACCCATTAGACTACTTCGCCAACTGGATTCATCACTCGCTTATCTGCACTCTTTGTTCACTCTTCGTACTTCCATCTGCACAATCAACACACCATTATTTTATCAAAGCAAAAGAAAGTAATACATGGTTTTGGGTTTCCTCCCAAACAACGCCTTAGTTAACGTCCGGGCACAACGTAGCAGCGCCTTCAGGCGTCTTCTAAATACATCACTTCAACCAAAGAAATTTCTTGACAATCCCCCAAATATAATTTTAGTCGTTGACCATTCACTGTAAATGGAGGTCATTCCTGGTCTTCAACTTCTATGGCACCATTGATAAACACTCGCGATACTCTAAACGGTCCAGAACATTTAGATTTGAGCTTTCCAGGGAAGAGTCTAAGTCACGAGTTGTATAGCAAAACCCAATCTCCGACCTTCAAGTCTCGCTTGAGTATCCAAGCATCATGCCATTTCTTCATCTTATCTTTATAGATGGCTGAACTTCCATATGATCTGAGTCTCAATTCATCCAGTTCATTCAGCTACTCTACTCTCTCCCTTGAAGTTCTTGACCTGTCCAAATTTAAAGCTTTCAATGCCCGTAATGCTTTGTGTTCTAACTTGACGGGTAAATGACAAGCCTTACCATAAACCAACTGATATGGAGATATTTCGATAGGTGTTTTGTAAGCAGTCTGATATGCCCATAGTGCATCATCGAGTTTCCTAGACCAGTCAGTTTTGTTGATATTCACTGTCTTTGCCAATATGCTTTTGATTTACTGATTTGACACTTCGACTTGGCCACTTATTTGGGGATGATATGGGGTTGCTACTTTGTGCTTCATCCCATATTTGTTCAGTGCCATTGAGAACCACTTATTGCAAAAGTGGGATCCCCCATCGCTAATGATTGCTCTCGGAGTGCCAAATCTTGCAAGGATGTAGCGTTTCAGGAATTGGACAACACTTTTTCCTTCGTTGTTTGGAAGTGCGATGGCTTCCACCCATTTAGAAACGTAATCTACAGCCACTAAGATATATTTATTTCCAAACGAACTCACAAATGGGCCCATGAAATCGATCCCCCATACATCAAATAGCTCGACTTCTAAAATAAGAGTGAGAGGTAATTCGTGTTTTCTAGACACTTCACCTTGCTGCTGACATTTAGAGCATTTCCTTGCGAACTCATGTGCATCCTTGTAGAGTGATAGCCAGGAGTATCCACCCTGGAGGACTTTAGCGGCGGTGCGAACGCCACCATGGTGACCTCCCACTGGAGATGTATGGGAAGCATGGAGAATTTCTACCGCTTCTTCTTCTGGAATACACTTTCTGATAACATGGTCAATACACTCTCGAAACAAGTATGGTTCATCCCGAAAGTACTTTTTAACATCGAACAGAAACTTTTCTATTGGTAAAAAGTGAACTCATCCGGCATCTGCCCACACACAATGTAATTTGCAAAATCTGCATACCATGGCATATATTTGAGGGATATTGCAAACACCCGTTCATCGGGGAAAGAGTCATCTATGTCAACCTCATGCTCAACATTCGCCCTTGCCTCCAACCTAGATAAATGGTTGGTCACTTGATTTTCGCATATTTTTTGATCTTTTACCTGGAAATCAAATTCTTGTAATAGCAGTACCCACCTAATCAATCGTGGTTTTGCATCTTTTTTTGCCATCAAGTACCGGAGTGCAGCATGATCAGTGTGTACGATTACTCTGGTGCATAGCAAGTATGCCCTGAATTTTTCAAATGCATAGACCACTACAAGAAACTCTTGTTCGGTGACCATATAATTTTGCTGGGCACTATTTAAAGTCTTGCTTGCATAATAGATAGGGTGAAACAGTTTGTTGCGCTTTTTCCCCAACACAACCCCCAGTGCCATACCGCTAGCATCACATATTAACTCAAAAGATTTGGACCAATTAGGGCTGATGATAATCGGAGTGGATATCAGTTTCTTTTTCAAATACTGAAATGCAGCCACACAAGCGTCTTTAAAGTGGAATTTCACTTCTTTCTCTAAGAGTTTGCATAATGGGAGTGCAATCTTTGAGATATCTTTAATAAACCTTCTGTAAAACCCTGCATGCCCCAAGAAGTTGCGAACACCCTTTACTAAAATTGGCGGGGCTAATTTCTCAATAACCTCAATTTTTACTTTGTCAACTTCCAACCCCTTTTGCGACACCTTATGCCCAAGAACAATACCTTTTTTTTACCATAAAGTGACATTTCTCCCAATTCAAAACCAGATTTGTTTCAACACATCTTTGGAGTACTTGTCCTAAGTAGGTTAAGCACTCTTTGAACATATATCCGATGACTGAGAAGTCGTCCATGAACACCTCCTAGAGTCTTCGACCATATCTGAAAAAATTTATAGCATGCAATGCTGAAATATTATTGGGGCATTACATAGCCCGAATGACATCCTTTTGAATGCGAATGTTCCATAAGGGCAAGTAAAAGTGGTTTTCTATTGATTGTAGCCGGAGTACCCATCCAAAAAACAATACCACCCTCTTTCTGATAACCGATCAAGCATCTGATCCATAAAAGGCATTGGAAAATGGTCTTTCTAGGTCCATGAGTTAAGCTTACGGTAGTCCATGCATACTCTCCACCCAGTCACTGGTCTTGTCGGTACAAGTTCTCCTTTTGCATTTGCGACTACGATTATACCCCTTTTTTTTGGTACACATTGTACCGAACTTGCCCATTTACTGCCTGCAATAGGGTAGATCACTCCCGCATCTAGCCACTTGATGATCTCCCTTTTTACCACCTCTTGCATTGGAGGGTTCAATCTCCGTTGATGTTCCACAGTAGGTTTACATTCACTGTCGAGCCTAATCCTGTGAGTACAGATGCCAGGAGGAATTCCTACTATATCGGCTATTGTCCATTCAATAGCTTTTATATTCTTCCGTAGTACTGCAATGAGCAAATTCACTTGCCTTTCAAGCAGATTGGCTGCGATAATCACCGGTAAAGTATTATTGGCTCCTAAAAAAACATATTTGAGATGAGAGGGTAGGGCTTTTAATTCCAGAATTGGTGGCTCTTCTGTTGATGGCTTTACAGGGGGATTTTCTCTGTTTTTCAGGTCAATATCCAACTTGATTGGATTTCTTGAATATGCTTCTAACCTTTATAAAGCAGCTACCACTTCCTCGTAACCCTGAACTTCTAATTCATCATAATTGGCCAGTACAGATTCAAGGGGTTCATTCTTTCGCATTAAATGACTCATACTTACCACTGCCTCATCTATCATATCCTTAGAAGATATCACATGGAGATTACTTGGTTGTTTCACAGATTTACAGTTATTGAAGGTCACATCATCATCATTTACATGAAACTTCAATTTCTCGCTTTCAACATCCATTAATGCTCGCCCAATGACTAAGAATGGTCTTTCTAAAATAATGGGGACTTCAACGTCGATCTCACAATCTAGAATCACAAAATCAACTGGAAAGATGAACCGATCTACTTTTACCAATATGTCATAGAGTGTACCCACTGGGTGCTTGATTGATTGATCAGCCATAACGAGCCTCATTGTGGTTGCCTTTGATTCACCCAAACCAAGTTGCTTGTATATTGCTAGGGCATCAAGTTGATGCTTACCCCTAAATTGCACAAAGCTTTAGCGAATTGGAGCATACCAATTGTGCATGGGACTGTGAATGCTCCAGGATCATCTCTCTTAGTGATAGAATCATTAGTCATAATTGCACTGCAACTATGGGGGACTTCGATCGTTTCATAGTCCAACTTTCTTTTCTTTGTAACTAGTTCTTTCATAAATTTGGCGTATCCTGGCATTTCCAAGAATGCATCCACTAGAGGGAGGTTAACCGATAAGCTCTTGAATACCGACAAAAATTTCTTGAACTTCTCATCTTCATTCTTGTTTTAAAACGTTGGGGAAATGGTGGAGGTATCTTGGGTAAAGGGTGTATGACTTTAGGCACTAGCACTTGTTGCACTATTTCCTCTTGTGGTTCTTTTGTGAGGCATTGTCGAATAGGTGAATCTTGTTATTCCCCACCTTGGGCCTCTTCATGTTCTTGAGGATCCTCATCTTCCATCACCTTCCCTATTGCCACTTTACTGCTATAGGTAACCACAACCAGCTCTCATTCACTATAATCCATCGGTGTTTTGGACGTTAATTGAGCTGACAATAAACTCAATTTACCTTCCAGCATTTTGATGGCCTCAGCATGAGAATTCACTTTAATGTTCAATGATGAAAAGTCATCTTTCATCCCTTTTAGCAAATCATCAGAGCCTTTGACTTTATCGAGTATGCGTGATAACAAATCATTTACACGAAGACTACTTGCATTCCCTTTTGATTTCGGGCTTTCACTCAAAAAAGTGTGGTCTTCCTCTTGATCATACCGTTCAGCCCCATCCTACCAACATATCCTCAGTTCTTCACCACTATAATAATTCCAACTTTGATTCCCAACCCGCAGTTGATAGCGTGGGTCGAAACCCTCCTCGTATCTCCTGGAGTTCCAACCTTTATTCTCTCCCGATCTTGAGTAAGCAGAAGAAGAACCCTCCTCAATTCGAAATACTCCACGTGTCCCAATCATATGTTTTTGTAGTATTTCAATTTAGGATAACATCTTCTTGATGATTTCATCCCTCTCCCTTTCTTTTTCGATCTGCTCTTGCGTTAACCGGAAGCATAGTGGGGAAACTTGATCTTCTTTGGTATACCATGCCTAGTTTACTCTAGTCATACCATCTAGGAGAAATGAGGGCACTTCAAATAATTGTAGCATTATTCCTCCTTGTACCAATTGATCAGCTATCCCTTTATTAACCGAGTCTAGACTACAGTAAAAGCATTTGAGCAGCAATTCACCTGGTATTCCATGCGTTGGGAATTTATGCAAACATCTCTTGAACCTTATCCATGACTCTTGAGTTGGTTCGCCCTCCTCTTGCTTGAAATTCTGAACATCGTCTCTCGGCTTCATCATTCTTGATGGGGGAAAGAATCTTTCGTGAAATGCCATAACTAGCTCCTCCCATGATGGAATGGAGTTGTTGGGATGCTCAACCAACCATTTAGTAGCTTCCCCAATCAATGATAATGGAAATAGGCGAAACCATATGGATTCTTGAGATAGGTTCTTGAATGATAAAGGAGTGCACACTTCCACAAAACTTCGTGCATGCTCGTGTGGGTCTTCATGCTCTAACCCTCCAAATAAACCTCTGGACTATATGAGTTGAAGTGTTGCGCTGGTAACTTTGAACATTACCTTTCTGTCAGATTGTGGTATGCAATTTTCACCCATCTTGCCCATGTCAGCAGAGTTATAAACACTATTAGCATCATCGATGTCATTTCGATGAAAAACACCACCCCTTGAGTGGCCTGCTTGGCAACTATTCTCCCTATTTGAACTCATATATCCTATTGTGGCACACAAATACTCGAAGCAAAACTGAAAATTAGGTAAGTAGACTACAACTAAGGAGAACAAAAATTCTACTAATCTAATAATTCTCAAGTAGCACCACTCCCCGGCAGCAGCGCCATTTTGATGCTTATCGTGACCAACGACACTAACCTACGATATGAGTGTCTTATGATCATCGCTAGTATAGTAAACCAACTAAAGGTTGGGGTCGTTTCCTAAGGGAGTGGTTTAGAGAATTGATAGAAAAATAAAATTATGTTCTAACTAATCGTAGCTAAAGATATTGACGAACAAAAGCATAGTAAATTAGACCACAACCACTAGGTGAAATCACCATTAAAATACATTTAGCCTATCAGCAAGCAAAACCCAACAACAATATCAACACATATTTGCTAAATCACATCCCAAGAATAGGGGTTTTTAGCTACACATCAAGAAATAACAAAATACACCTAAAATGATACTAAAAACAAATGGGTATAAGAAACTAAACCTTGATTTAAGAAAAGGAAGAAGAATGGAAAAGACCCACTTCCAACTTGGGGAAGATGAAATCCTTCTCTCTTCAAGTCTCCCACAAAACCGTCTCCAAACTTGAGAGAATAATATCTAAAAAGTACTATTCTATTGTGAACAATATAAAAATGGTTCAGAACTCCTAAAATTAATAACAAGTTTAGTATTTATAGCCATCGGAAATTAGTGTTGGCGGATAGCTCGGCGAAATTAGTCAAGTTCACCGAGTGACTCGGCGACTCGCCCATCTTCTCTCTCATCACTGTTTAGTGCTTGCCTTGAGCGTCTTCACGTTCTGGACCATTGGGTGGGATAGTACTGCTTCGCGAAACTATTCGGTGAAGCACCGACTGCTCATCTCATCGCCTTCCTGAACCTCTTCCTTCAGGGGCTTCGCATACGGGAACAAAGGGCGGAGTCTGTTCTTTCGGCGAATTGCCAAAGATGTTTGGCGATGCTCAGACTTCAATTTCTTTGTTCTTTCCAGCCTTTTTGTTCCTTTTTGCGCCTCAGTGTCCATGCTTCTACTAAAACTTCAAATACCTGAAACTTAAGAGTTTTCATCAGATATTGAGACAAAATAAGCATTCGAGGACATTATTTCTATCAAAATAAAGCCCAAAATGAGTCCAAATTATGGACTCATTAGTCTTCATATAGTTGAGTTAAGGTTTCTAATAGCAATCTACATATCCAATGAACTAAGGCATGCTTGAAGAAGCATCTCATATTGTTCTGAAGCATAAATGAACTAAGACATTCTTGAAGAAGAATCTCATAGTGTTCTAAGACATACTTGAACTAAGACTTACTTAATGAAGTACCTCATAGTGTTCAAGAGTATAAATGGACTTAGGCATGCTTAAGATAGTATCTCATAGGGTCCATGTTAATAATGAACCTAGACATATTAAAATAAGTATCTCATAGGGTTCAAGCTAAGAATGAACTAAGATGTGCTTAAGAGAGTACCTTATAGTGTTCTAAAGTTAAAGAGAGGAACTAGGTTCCAAACCAAGAAGTATTAGCAAGAGGACGTAAAGTGGTACTTAGCATGTATAGTATTATGGGATTCTATCCATGCATTGCACAAGTATGACTTAAAGTTATTTACGAAAGTGTTCTTGTGAGTGATATACCTTGAAATAGGATTGTGCTATAGTTGCCTTCCTTGTTAGTAGTGACTAAAGGTGAGATATTCCCTTGCCTATATGAACTAAGCTAACAATGAGACCAAAGGAGGGTAAGTATGACTAGGATGACTTCAAGGTTATGCGTAGTGTGAAGGGTAGTATGGGATGCCTTTCATGCATTGCACAAGTGTGCTTCGAGGTTACTTCGGAGTATGGTGCCCTTATGGTAGAAAATATTAAGGACTTGACCATGTATATAGAATATGATTAAGATGACTAAAAAGGGGTACTTGGCTTGGGTGGTATTATGGGATGCTATTCATGCATTGCACATGTATGCTTTTAGGTTGCTTGAGAGTAGTTATATTTTGGTATAGATGACTAAGAGTCAAAGAATGATTATATGATGCTTTTTTTGGAGACTTTGCTTATTATGATGATATTGTATCTTATGCTTATTATTGATGTTTCGTGAAGTATTTCATATGATTTTAGATTATGTTTTATATTGACTAGCCCTTGTCTCATGCTCTTATGATTATGCTAGCTAAAATATTTAGTTCATTTTGTACTAATGCATACTTTGCCTACATTCTAATCAAATGTAGGGTTTGGATATTGAGTGCTACTCTTGGAGATAGGTTTCTAGAAGTTGCAAGGAGTTGAAGATCTTGGTAAGTCTTCATAGCTTCGAGGACAAAACCCACCTTTCTTTTATATCTTTTATTTTCATGGTGAGTTTATTGTATGGGTTGTGTCCCAAGAGTTTTATTCTAACGTTTTATTAGTTGGTTTGAGACAAAGTATAGAAAGTCTTCCGCTTGCTTTTATGAAAATAACTTCGGTTGTAAAAAGTTTTAATTTTTTCCGTACTTTTCTATTATCTCATGTTCATGATATACTAAGGTCTTGTATGAGACGTTTTGGAGTCTTATACGTCGTGTTACGTCTAGGGAATACCCTTGGGGCGTAACATACCTAAAGACCTATCAACGACTCGTAGATCGTTTGACGGGCCGCACTGGTGAACCGCAAAATAGGTACAAGGACTTGGTTTTAAAACATTATTTCCATTATTTTCTAATGATGTCAGGTATGGTATGTAGAAGCTTCTACGATCCATTTTTGAGGACCCATAGAACCAGACTGCAACCCAGAAACCGTTTTTCCTCCCTTTACCAAAATCTGAGGTATTACAAGCTCCGTATTTAACATCGTGGCATGACATAGTTCTTACTCGTCAATAATCATTTTTAGGTTTTGGGACTGTGTCACTAGGCAACATTCTTTTTTTCCTTGAATTTAGATAGGTAGAGATCTGGAAATTTTGAGTTTCCGCCTGCTTGATTGATATGGAATGAGAAGTTACCATTTGAGCCAAAGTGGACAAGTCATTATTCAAATCCATCAACACTTTGTCTAACCCTTTAACCTTATTGAAGATCCTTGTAAGCATATCCTTGGTTCGAATTCCCTACAGTCCAGCTGTTTTCTTCGGTTTTGGGCTATCTTAAGGTGGGACATACCTATCTTTTTCAGCTTCCCTATCTCTCAAATTTCCACCTCGATCTCTCTAATATCTCCAACCATTATCTCAATCCTTGTTCCAAACTTTGTTCTCACCAAGTCTTGGGTAGTTAGGATTAGAACCCCTCCCCCCAATTGATTTCCCATATAATTCACCTCTACGTTATACAATGCCTCAAACTTGGCATCTTCCAGATACTACACAATGCTTGTTCCACCTGTATTTTACAATTTTAAATACAACTCCAGTGACATATTTGGACAACAAGTCATATTGGGTAATCATTTTAGCCATGTTTTCTTCACGCTCATGATCCCTTCCATTTGTTCCTTGATCATGCTCCATTGTTGAGAAGATATTTGATCCTCTATAGTATGACGTGCTCAGATTACTTTAGTCATACCAATAAGCAACAATGTTGCCACATCGAACGGTTGTTGCATCAGCTCACCATGAACAACTTGGTCAACCAAGCCTTTGTTGACTGAATCAAGGCTACAATAAAAGTATTGTTGCACAAAAATTTCCAGAACACCATGTGTTCGACATTGTAGTATCATTTTTTTACCACAATCATGTCTCGTGAAGAGGTTCACCTCCCACTCTTTTAATGATCTAGATGTTGTCCCTAAGATTGACCAAATTCAAGTAAAAAAAGAATCTCTCTAAGAATTCTTTGGTTAACTCCTCCCAGGAAGTGTTAGAATCATTCCAAAACTCAGCAAATCATCTAGTAGCTTCCCAAGCTAAGGAGAATAGGAATAATCTCAACCAAGTAGATTCTTGTCAGAAGTTCTTGATGAAAAACAGTCCACAAATATCCATCAAGTTTCGAAGGTGTTCATGAGGATCTTCATGAGACAAACCCTGAACATTAATTACTCTCATTTGGAGCAGTTGTAGCATTGTTTTGCTTACATGGAACATTGCCCTCCTTGTTTTAGAAGGTAATTGAATAGCTCCATTTGTCCAATTACATTTATGTGCATGATCTTCAAGTCGCCCATCTGATCATTTTACCTACAGTGAATAGCATTGTCAGCACCATTATAACTCATGTTTGTACCTACAAATAGGCAACACAAAAAACCGAGCAACAATCTACTACAACTCAACAAGTTTACAAACTAACTACACTAATTGAATTCTTAGATACAATTCAACGATAATGGAGCAATTTTTGATAACTCAAACTACCCTAAAAACAATTCGAAGAGTAACTGGTCATTGTCAAAAAAAATATCCAACAAAGAGTCGGTGTCGATATCCACAAGGAATGGTTTAGGGATAAGAATTCAGCTAGGAAATTAAGAATGCGGACCTATTCATTGTAGTGCCTTAGAGAAATGGTGGATGATTTCAAAAAGTTTACTAAAATAGTTTGAAGTATCAAATATCATAATTAAACTAAAATTCATAAATTCAAGCAATTAAAATATAATCTAGTGGTGCGGGAATTGGAATCGATGTCACAAAGGGGTAATTGTGTTGCTCAATAGTACTAAACAATTATGGATATGCTGAGTCATCGTCAATGATAATGTTCTTTCGATCTCATAGTACCAAATCATAGAATCTCCTTTTAGTCTCATCTTTGTGAATCACTAATCAATACATTACCATACGACATTTCTCTTTTGAGAAGATTTGGGCAAAAATATTTGAACCATAATCTCTAATTCGAGCAATCTAAAGAAATCAGACCTAAATTGCATACATTAAACTAATTACCTACTCGCATTGATCTCTTTCGACCATCAATCAAAGATAGAGAATAAGATTAAGGTTGTAATCTTAACCCATAAATTAACCCAATGCTAATTAGTCTAAATCTATGAATGCAGAGTAGTAAAACAGAGCAAACACAAAATCCACCACATTAAATCAACACCCAACCCCATAACTTCACCCCTAGAATTGGGGTTTTAGCCACACATCAAAAAGTAAAGAAATTATACCTATCATGATTGCCGTCATGAATGCGTTGAAATTACGCAATTATAATCAACTCCCACTTCTATTTCAACCTTCAATTGTCAATTTCAAGAGTGTATTCTTAAACCCCAAAACTAAAAAGTGTTTCTCACAACGTAAAAAGTCCTCAAACTTTGTCAAAAGTTACAAACACAAATCTCATCCAAAAATATTATCTCTAAAAAACTCTCTATTTTTCTCTCTCATTTGGGTTATTTATAGTTTCCTAAAATTTGGTCAAAAATCCAATGTGTGACCAACATGGAGACATTAGTCGAGCTCACCCAACGTATTTGGTGGATCGTTGATAAACTCTAAACTACACCTCATCCAATACTAGGTGTAGGCTATCGTAATCTAGTATAAAACCCAACGAAGAGTTGGGGTCGAACCCACAGGGAGCGGTACAAGTTTGAATTCAGTTATGAAGTTGTAAATGTGGTCTAATAGGTTATAGGAATAAAAATTATCGAAAACATCTAGATAAATCAAAAGGGTTGACACGAACGTAAAAAGGGTGAATAGGTACACCAACTAAGAAATTACGAACAACAATGGGAGTAATCAAGTAATTGAGGGATATTTGGAGATGTGATCGAATAATTGTCAATTTCGCTAAACGGGTGATCGGTAATTACTAAAGTTTGTTAAATCTTAGTGGGTAGGTTAGACTTAAGATGCAATAGTTTTCTCTCAAACAACTATTACGTTTCAAGCGAGTTATCTCGAACCTTGATAAGCTTAACACTACAAACAACCTAATACCTCACCTTATCTACTCTCTCGAGCTAGATATGAAGAATCGAGTATAAAATTCACACTCTCAAGCTGAACCCACAACAATCCAATCACTACAAATGCTGCTTTATAACCTTGACTTTACACCTCTCTCTCAAGCAAGCATAAAATGCTAAATTAGAATTCAACTCATCATTCCAATTCATAAATTAAACATCAGTTATAGATCAAACCCACTTCAAAACAGAAAAAAAATCAATAATCCCTAACACCCATAAACTAGATTAGACAATTAGTCACATAGTTGGGTATTAATCTCCAAATCCTTACAATAATTCGATGTAGCTTCAATTCCAAATCCCAATTCAAAAATACTTGAAAAATGCTTCAAAACAAAGCAAGAATAATATTTTTCTTCCAACTATAAGTTTTTACAATGAAAATATGCTTTAATCTTTTCTTAAAAATCTATTTATACTTTCTCAAAATTTGGCCTCTGGGTCATTAAGCGGTAAAAGTCGAGTGTCGCCAAACCAGTCGGTGACACGCCCAATGCTCCTCCTTATCACCTTATTTTCTTGCGTTACCACTATTTAAACACTGTATACTTCGGCAATTGAGGTCGAGATCACTAACCTGATCGGTGATGCTCCAATCGTCCTTGCTAATCGTCGTTTTGCTTGTGTCTTCACCAACAAGTTTGTAATCTTTGGCGATCTGAGCCTCATTCGTCAAACCATTCGACGGTCCGTCGAAAGGTATATATTACCTCGCCCAATCCCACTTCTTCAAGGGCTGGGATGCTGGAACTTAAGGAGAGCTAAAAAGCCACTCTGTGACTTACCAAGTGGTCTTCGTGATCACCAGGATTGCCTTTCTTAAACTTCTTTAGCTTTTTCGCTCCTTTTTGCCCGGTAATATCCTTGCCTTGCTCCTTAGTCTTCATTTCTGCAAATCGACACTTTAACATTGGTTTAGAGAATAAATTAGGCATTGAGGACAATAAAACGATGAAAACAAAGACCAAATTGAATCAACATCCTAGACTCGTCAACATCCCCAACTTAAACTTTTGCTTATCCTCAAGTAAAATTCAAGATCAATTAGTTCAACAAGGATGTCTTCAAACAGTGCTATTCAAGACTCACCACAAATGCACACAAGAGGTTCAAACTACACATACAACATTTAATTATGCACTCTAAGTTTCAAATTGTAACTAACCATCATCAAATAGACTCAAGCTCACAATGCTTGCCTCAAATGCAATTTCAAGCTCAACAAAAGTATTAAAATTCCCTCACACCAAAAATGATTCCATACTCACACAAGATTAGTCAATACTTTATAATCTCGAAATCAAATACAACTCTCACACTCCCAAAGATGAACACATGGATGATTCTACCCATAGGCTTGCTCTTATTTTCCAATCAAGATTATTTTCAGCTCGCTCAAGATCAAAAAGGTCTTCCAAGACTTGTAATGGGTTGAGTGTAAAGGTATGTCATTTTGGTTTAGTGTCTTTTATCTTCATGAAGTATGGATTGCAATTCACTTATTTTCTCCTTCTCTTTAACACTCCTAACATGTTCACAATCCACCCTATTATTCATTTAAGCATAACTCATTGGATACCCTATTTCTTCTACTCCTTTCACACACTTTATTTCACAAACTATTCTATTTTTCTGTCTTTTTCCATTTTCGCCTTTTTCTTTTCTTTCTCTTTTTTTCATATAGAGGGGTTCCATCTTTTTCAGAACAATCCATCAAAGGGGAATTTTTCACACTTCTTGACCTTCCTCCTTTTTCACTACACGTCCAACTTAGGCTTTTTGCCTAAGTTGGCTATTCAACGAACCAACACTTCATGAAGGTTAAAGGTGATGGGGTAAAAAGGTTAAAGTGGTTCAAGTTTCTACCAAAGAAAAGAAAAGGATGGGCTCAAACGCTGCCAAACAAGGTTCACACTTCTCACAAGGTGGCCACAATAAGGTATACTGTCAATTTGCTTCACTCTTCACATATTTCTGTCTAAGATCATTTCAATCACTTGCTTCAATCAACCAATTGGACAAATATAGCATGTTCTAGGTGTCATCAAGCACAATATTCAAGATAACCTCACCACACATGGCATTCGACACAATTATCAAACAAGACTTTACACTTTCTATCTAGCGAGCAATGATCATCACAAGAGACTGACTCGACAATTGGCTAGTCACAACAAGATGCTAGGAGTTCACATATTACCTATGTAACTCATTTCACCTCATCGTAGTCGTGCACTCATATTGTTCAATTAATAGCATTATTCAAGTCATCGATATTGATCACAACCGACACTCGAAATTGCAAAAGAACAGCCACATTCAAACACATCAAGAGGTGATACTCAAACACACAAAACATCTTATATTGTCCTCAATGTAAAAAAGAAAAAGAACATTAAATAAAGACAGAAGTAGAAACAGAATAGCACTGAATGAAAAGAGCAGGGTCAGGAAGATTCTTCACTATGTGGCAAGTTGGTGAACTGTTGTGGAGAGCGTTGAACCATTAAACTCAACTTCTAGTTGTATGCAGGTAGCCAAAATATCCAGAACAGTGGCTCTCTAGTTGGGACCAAAATGCGATTTAAATCGGGCTCGCCAAGCAACATCGGTGCACCGTCGAGTATACTTAAATTGTCGCCAAACTTCCCAGAACATTTTCCCTTCAGGATTGATCAAAGAGCGGTGGAAGTCGAGTTCGCCGAACCTCATCGGTGGATCGCCAAGCAGCTTGGCTGCTTTGCCAAATATTCCAGAACTATTGTCCTTCTGTCATTGTGAAAAAGGTGAGCCAAATCTGGATCGCCAAGATGACCTTGCCCTCGCAAAATCACTTGTTCCTACACATCCAGCAGACATTATTCAGAGACAACTAAAGCTTGGGTTGCCTCCCAAAAGGTGCCTTATTTAATGTCGTTGCACGGCGTGGAATTGCTTTTAAGCATCTTCCAAATACACCACTTCAATTAGCAAAATCTCATGATATTCTCCAAAATAGAGTTTCAGACGCTGCCCATTCATCTTAAAAGAAGTGCCATTTTTACCTTCAATTACAAATGCCCCATTTGTGAATACTCGGGTTACGTTGAATGGACCAAACCACTTCGACTTAAGTTTACCTGAAAAAAGTCTCAGTCGAGAATTGTAGAGCAACACAAAATCACCAACTCAGAATTCGCGCTGAATGATTTTGGCGTCATGCCACCTCTTCATCTTCTCATTATACAGGGCTGAACTTTCATATGCTCGCAACCAAAATTCCTCCAACTCATGGAGCTGACTTACTCTCCCTTTCGCAACCTTTTCCCAGTTCAGGTTCAGTGTCTTCAACGCCCATAGAGCTTTATATTCAAACTCATTGGCAGGTGACATGACTTTCCAAACACCAACTGGTATGGTGACATATCAATCGGTGTTTTGAACGCAGTACGATATGCCCATAGAGCATCATCCAATTTTCGAGACCAATCAGTCCGATTAGCATTCACAATTTTGTCCAAAACACCTTTGATTTATCGGTTTGAAACTTCCACTTGGTCGTTTGTTTCTGAATGGTATGGTGTTGCAACTTTATGATTGACCCCATATTTGCTCAACAATGAGGAAAATACCCGGTTGCAAAAATGAGATCCTCCATCACTAATAGCACGTGGTGTGACATATCGTGCAAAAATATATATCTTTAAGAATTGTACCACACTCTTACCTTCATTGTTGGGTAATGCTATAGCCTCCACCCATTCTGAAATGTAATCGACCGCCACCAAAATATACTTGTTGCCAAAAGACCTCACAAATAGTCCCATGAAATCTAACCCCCAAACATCAAACAACTGAACTTCTAAGATAGGTAATTCATGCTTACTTGATACCCCTCCTTGCTTTTGGCAGGGTATTGATTAACGTTTCACTCATACCTCATCAAATTCTAGGTGCAAACAATTTTTAAGTAGTATAAAACCCAACAAATGAGTTGGGGACGAATCCACAGGGAGTGTTGCGTGTTCAAATTCAATTATGAAGTAAAAACGTGATCTAACTAACTATAGGAATAGGCATTATCGAAAAATACATGTAAACAAGTCAAATAGGGTGACAACAAATGTTAGAGGGGGGTTTTGATTTACAATTATCAACTACAACGCAATCACACAAAACTAAAATAACAATATAGAGAGGAATTCTTGGGATATGATTGATTATAGGCAAATTTCCCTATATGGGTAATTGAAACTACTAATAAATAGCTAGATATCAATGGGTAGGCTAGACTATGAGTGAAATAGCTTTCTCTCGAACAACTACTTCGAATCAAGTGATTTCTCTCGAACATCAACAAGCTTAACTACTAATAACAGCCCACAACCTTAATACATCTTCTCTCTCGAGAAAGATGGGTAGGATTAGAGTTTAGGATTCACTCTCTCAAGATGAACCCAAATCAACCCAATACCCACAAACCATTAATCAAAAGCTTTGGTTCCAAAACCTCTCTATCGAGCAAGATAAGAATAGAAAGTTAGAATTGCATTTGCAACTACAATTCATAAGTAAAAACAAAACTAATGATTAAACCCACTTCAATATAGCATTTAAATTAGTAATAAGCAGTATGCATAAGCTAATTCAACCCATAATCACACCCAAGAATTACGGTTTTAGCCACACATTGTAAAAACAGAAAAACAATTACCAAATGCATTAGTCATGATCTGGGTAAGAGTATTCAAGCCTTTAAAATGTTCCAAATTGCAGAAAATAAATAACCCACTTGCAAAATCCTCCAAAATTGTAAAATTCAAACTCAAAAATACAGAGAAAACTCTAAGTCTAGAATGGAAACTGTAATATCTTAGAGAGGACTCCTCAAAATGACATTTAAAATCCAATTTATAGTTTCCCAAAAATTAGCCATGAAGGGTCATTAGGCGAGGTAAGTCGGGTTCACCGAGTGGTTCAGTGAACCGCCCTTACATCTCTTCTATCGCCTTTGTGCATTGATTCTCAGCATCCTCACGTCCTGTGACTTTGGGCGATATGTCTTGTCATCGTGGAACTGATTGGCGATTCGCCGACTGACCCTTTCCTGTCGGCGACTTAGTTTCTTCCTTCAAGGCTGACACACTGTAACTTTAGGAGGACTGGATAGCCACTCGGTGAGTCGCCAAGTGGTCTTGGCGACCACCAGTCTCCCCTTTCTCCACTTATTCAGCTTATTTTGTTCATTTTTGCTTGTTAGTATCTTTGCCTTGCTCCTTAATACCCCATACCTAAATATCAAGGCTTTAAAATCAGTTTATAGCATAAATTAGGCATTTGAGGACACGAAAACTATCAAAACAACGCCCTAAATGAGTCCAAATCTAGGACTCATCAACACCCCCAACTTAAACTTTTTCTTGTCCTCAGTAAAACTCATCAGCAGTTCAGTAAGGATGTCTCAAATAGTGTTGCATAAGACTCAACATAAATGCACAAAACAAGGTTCAAACTACTCATACAATGATCAATTGCTCACTCAAAGATTCAAATTGTTACTCACCATTATCAAAGATGTTGAAGCTCACAATACTTGTTTCAAATGCAAGTTCAAGCTCAACAAATGTACTCAAAAGCCCCCACAACACAGATGATTTCATATTCACACAAAATTTCTCAACAATTAAAAATCCCGGAATCACATACAACTCTCACACTCATAAAGATGAACACATGCATGACTTCACCCATAGGTTTGCCCTTATTTTTCAATCAACATCCGTTTCAGCTCACTCAAGATCACAAAGGTCTTCTCAAGGCCTATAATGGGGCTGAGTGCAAAAGTATGGTCATTTAGGCTCAGTGGCTTCTAACTTCATGAAGTATGGTTTGAACATCACTTTCCTTCTTTTCATAATCATTTCAAACATGCTTATAATCTACCCCATTATTCAACTTCATAAGAACCACCAGATACCCCATTCCGTTTGCAATTTCCATTACTTTATTTCACAACTTTTTTGGTCTTTTTCTTTCAGCTTTTTCAATTCTTTTTTTTCTTTTCTCGCTTTCTTTTTTTGTACATGGAGGGGTTCCATCTTTTTCAAATCGATCATACAAAAGGGGGATTACTCACACTTTTTTGACTTTCCTTCTCTTTTCACCACACCCCCAACATAGACTTTTGGACTAAGTTGGCTATTCAAACAAACCATACTTCATGAAAGTTATGGGTGAATGGATAAAGAGAGGTCATAATTGCTCAAGTTTCTTCCAAGAAAAAGGGGTAAGGCTCAGAATATGACAAGCAAGGTTCACACATCTCACAAGGTTGGCCACAAAAAAGGTATATTGTCAAATTGTTTTCACTCTTTAAAATTGTTGCCTAAGATCATTTCAAGGTCTTGCATCACTCGATCAACCGGACCAACGGGGAAAATTCTAGGTGTCATCACACACAATGTTCAAAGTAATCTCATCACACAAGGCATTGGTACCAATATCAAACAAGACTCCACACCTTCTAGCTAGCGCGCAATGTTTATCACAAGAGACTCATTCAACAACCGGCTAGTCACAACGAGATGCTAAAAGTTCATATATTGTCTATGCAACTTAGTTTGCCTCATCGTAGCCGCACATTCATTTCGTCCAATTAAGAGTACTATTCAAGTCATCGGTATTGATACAACCGACACTTAAATTAGCTCAAGAATAGCCACAATCACACGCAAAAAAGGTGGCAAAATTTTAAAATTAGGTTCCAAACCATTTTTCAATCAAAACAATAGGCCACAAGCTAAAACATTCACAAGATCAATATCAAAACATATATATATATATATATATATCAGCAAAATAAACTCACTATTCACAAACAAGTTAAAATCACAAGAGGTAGGTATGAAAATATCTCACCCACCTAACAAAAACAAGCAGTTGTCCTCAAATGCAACTAAAACAACAATAATATATCACAAAATAACATAGAGGGAGGGGAAAAATCCTGATAGGCTAAGGCTTGGGTGACGTCTGCATAGTCACTCTATTTTTTGGGGCATCAACTGGAGTTACACTAGAGACTGACATAGTAATATCTATCAAGGAGACCTTTCTAGCTTTCTCGAGCATAGCACCCTCCATGTCGGCAAAATCTTCATAAACAGCCGCATCTCACACCTCAAGTTTCTCCTTAGATGTCTCGACCTCAAACTTATCATCTGCAGAATCCTAAATAGTAGCATCTCTGGTGGTAGCCAGAGGTACCTCAGCACAAGCTGGAACCTCAACACCCGAATCATCTGGGATCTCCACCGTCCCAAATAGCGAAGTAAAGTCTATGGACTTCAGATGGTCCACATCCTTCCTCAGCTCAGAAACATCGGCTTTCAAGGTTGTCACCTTAGTAGTAACACCCTTCCCTCTCTCACTAACCTCTACTCTCGCTGTGAGAGCATCAATGGAAGACCTAAGAGGTGTCAGTACAATAGTAATAGCTCGCTCAATCATCCAGGGCACCTCAGCCTCTAGCCGGGAAGCCTGCACATCGGCAGAATGGGCTAGGTGTCCTATCTTGAGAAGCATGTCCTGGGTGATCGGAGGCTTGGAAGTAGTAGAACCAGCGGCTGACCTAGCAGGAGGGGGAGTAGAAGAGGTGCCCGGAGTGCTAGAAGGAATAGAGCTCGAGGTACCTGAAGGCCCTGAAGCTGGAGTACGCAAGGTTGACTCTGCATGTATCGTATAATATCTACCTCTGGGGATATGTACACTGGAGCTGCTCTCCTCCTATCAGCCTCATCCTGTGTGTACTCGGGGCTCTTTGTGCCGGATGTCGGTGGAAGATGTGGGAGTAACCTCGACATCCCTCTTATCATTTAGAGTAACCCCTACTAGATAACACAACTTGTGATCAGTACTGGAAAGGGAAGGGGCGTATGGTGTTGGTTGGCCCTCATAGTCATCTCCTACTCAATGATTAGCCTCAAATTGAGGCTCTTCCTAGCTATGATACTCCCAAGGCAGGCCACATTTGGGTGGCGGAGGATAAATTCGTTCTGAAACGGCATGATCGAACTACTAATAAATCCAAACCAGTATCTAGCTGCCACATTTAGGACCTTCTTCTGTATAGGCTCTCTGGCCTCAATCCACCTTGGGGCGGTGTCAGAAATCAGGGGTGCCAACCAACCCTTAAGGTCATCCAGAGTCTATTTAATAATCAAACTCTGGTACTCGTGCATGAAATCAGTAGCCCTATCAAGTACAGTGTTGATATCATCGTTGCTGCAACTAACCTTCCTTCCTCGGATCAACACAGACTCTACCGATCTGAAGGCACTGGCCTTCTTCTTCCCTTGGGGTACCAGATTACTGTAGTCAGCATAAAACACCTCGACCCAGGTTGCAATGTATGGGGCACAGGGATTGGTAAAGATCTCGAAACGATGTAACCGGAGAGTGTCCCACAAATATGGGTATTTTTCAACTACACCATCCGTGGACAATCTCTTTTCTTCCAAAATGGTCCTTAATCCTTTAGACTTTAACCGGTTGAGTAACCAGGGAGGAGGACCCTGAACTGGTGGTGTTGGAACCACCGTCAGTGTTGGAGCTGGCATTGAATCAAAGGCAGGAGGGGTCAACTCCAGAATCCTAAATGGATCATGACGAGCTTTTGAAGGAACCTCTACTCGTCGGGCCTGCAGTAAGTGATTATCCTCAGGCTCAGAGAATGAAGCCTGAGAATCAAATGATTCTCCCTCGCTGCCGGAGTTGTGCTCTGGTGTCTCAGTTATGGGCGATTTGCCCTTTCTCTTGCCTCCCTTTGGAGGTACATCTTCCCTTTGTGTTGGAAGCAGTTGCTTCCTCATTTATCATGTTTCCTCGAGCCCTCTTTCGTGGCGGCATGCCACTATCATCCAAGTTTGTTCTAGCCATATCTGCAAAACACTTAGAAAAGTGTTAGAAATAGTCCAAGAAAAGTGCAGATATTAAGTTGTAGAAAAATTTGCGAAACCAGCCGACGAGTCACCGAGTTACTTTGGCGAGACAGATCAAGCTCACCGAAAGTACCAGCTCAAAAATATTCCAGAATAATTATAGGTCGATAAAGTTTAGGGTCATTTGGCGAATCACCGACACCAATCGGTGAGCTAGGAGTAACCCGCTGAAAGTTATAGAGCATTTTAAGGGTTCGAGGCGCAGAAAAGGTGATCAAGAAGACCTTTCGGTGAGTCGCTGAGTGAACTCGACGAGCTCAAGCATTTCGCCAAAATTGACAGAACAAAATCAACCAATCTTGGAAATTAAGGGCAATAAAAGTGGGCCTTCAGCAAACTGCCGAACCACTCGGTAAGCTTGACGCGACTCACCAAACGGCCCAACGTGCCAGTTTTAAACCCCAAACTTCAAAATCGAACCTTCTATCCACGATATTCAAAATCAAAAACAAAAACTATTCAATTAAAAGCAAACCCATATGACCCATACCCCCGGGGTACTCAAACTTCCCCCGATTTGACCAAAATTGGTCATTTGATGACTTTTTCCCGTAAGAATGACGTGAAACGATCCATCATTTGGCACAATTCAGAGTTACTTAGACTTTACCCCACTATATCCAACACAAATAAACCGCAACCCAACAATTTAGTACCAATTTTAACAAACAAGACACGAAAATTGAACAGTTTTAATCATTTAGGTACACATTTTGAATCCAAACGAGCAAACCAATACATTACACATGATTAAAGAAATTACCCAACATCAAACAACCAAATATTTACCTATTGCATTCGAGTTCAACCACAAAATTAAAGTACGGGGTTCAAAAAACAAACCTTAATGCCGAATTTCAAGTTTGAATAGCTAGGCTGTGAAGTTCTCCAATCCCAAGCACGAAATAGCACAAAAATCGATCAAAAGCAATAAAATATGGAAGATCAAAAGTTCGGGTGAGAGGGTATAAGAGTTAGAAATGAGAGAGGGTGAAGGATTTTTAAATTTTAAACCATTTAGCCTTTAAAACCTTTCAGTTTGTGGAACCTTCAGTGAAGTAATTTGTGCTCACGGACCCACTCGGTGATGCGCCGAGTGGTATTTCCCTCCTCGAGTTTTACAGGACCTCCAGCAAATTTAGGGGTTCAAACGGCGGACAGAATTAGGCTCGCCAACCTGTTCGGTGAGTAGCCGATTAAGCACTTAGCTCACCGAGTTTTACAGAGTTACCTTTCAATCCTGGTTATCCAACGGTGGTCCAAGTTGGGGCTCACCAACCTGTTCAGCGTGCCACCGACTGGACTTTGGGCTCGCCAAACTACCTATTTTCCAACATTCTTCACTTTTCAACTTGCACAATAAAGACCCGTTATTCAAAATCAAAAATAAAGCATTAAAAACTCGGGTTACCTCCCAAGAAGCGCCTTAGTTAACGTTGTGGCACGACGAGGATACCAAATCAAGCTTCATTTTTGGGATTTTCCATTGTGTCATTAAGCAACCCTTCAACTTAGCTGAGAATGCGTGAAAGCATATCTTATGTATGGCCACCTTCAGATTCCTTGGGCTTTTGACGCTCATGAGGAGGAACATACCTGTCCTTGTCCCCCTCTCTCCCTTTCCATGTGGCGTTACGATCACGTCAATCTCTATCATGGTCTCTCTAGCCCTCATCTCTATTCCAACCTTGATCTCCACTCGATCTTGGGTAGTTGGAAGGATAACCTCCTCCTTGATTGGCTAGGAAGTTCACTTCCTAATTGTATAGCGCTTCAAATTGTGCTTCATCGGGGTTTACTCCACCAACACCCATGACATTAACACTCTTTATACCAACACCTATGACATTTTTAGCCAAGATATTCAGTTAGGTCATCATTTTGGCAATTTTTTTGTCTCTCTTTTGATCCTTTTCGATCTACTCTTTTGTCATTTTAAAAGTTAGAGGAGAGACTTGGTCTTCACGAGTGTACCATGCCCAATTGATCTTGGTCATGCAATCAAGGAGTTGAGATACTACTTCATAGGGTTGTTGCATTATACCACCTAGAGAAAGTTGATCATTTATTCCTTTGTTCACCGAATCTAGGCTCCTATAGAAGTATTGCAGCAGTACATTATTTTAAAGTCCATGAGTAGGGCATTGCAACACCAACTTCTTAAACTTCAGCCATGTCTCGTGGATTGGCTCGCCTTCCAAGCATTTAAAACCTTGGATGTTATCTATAAGTGTCATCATCTTTGATGGGGGGAAGAATCTCACTTGGAATGCTGTGATCAGCTTATCCCAAGAGGTGATGGAGTCTCTTGGTAACTCAGATAACCATTTTGTAGCTTCACCCATCAAAGAAAATGGGAACAATCTTAGGCGGACTGGTTCTTGTGATATGCTCTTAAATGAGAACGGACCACAAACGTCCACAAAGTTCTGGATATGCTCATGGGGATCCTCATGAGCCAGGCCCCCAAATAATCCTTTCAATTGTAGGAGCTGCAACATTTTGCTAGTAATGTGAAAAACATTGTTTCCTTCAACCAGAGGTAGACGAATAGCACCACCACCACCCAATTTGATTGGGTCATTGACATTTAGGTCGTTTACATCATTGAGGTTTCCAATATCGTCTTGGTGGCCCACTTGGCTACTATTACTCCCGTTTACGCTCATCTCTTTCTCTGTTCAATACAAGCAACACAAAACCAAAAACTAGAGTAAGTAAATTCAACTACAACTAAATAGATCACAATTTAACTTCACTAAAATAATTTTAAACAACAAAACTCCCCGGTAGCGGTGCCATTTTCATTAATGTTGCAAGCACACCTCATCCAATTCTAGGTGCAAACAATCGTTAAGCAGTATAAAACCCAACGAATGAGTTGGGGTCAAACCCACAAGTAGTGGTACGTGTTCAAATTTAATTACGAAGTACAAACATGATCTAACTAGCTATAGGAACACACATTATCGGAAAAAACATGGAAGAAAGTCAAAGGGGGTGACAACATATGTCAGATGGGAGTTTTGATTTGCAATTATCAGCTACAATGCAATCATACAAAACTAAAATAACAATATAGGAAGGAAGTCTCTGGATGTGATTGATTATAGGCAAATTTCCCTATATGGGTAATTGAAACTACTAATAAATAGCTAAATATCAATGGGTAGGCTAGACTATGAGTGAAATACCTTTCTCTCGAACAACTACTTCGAATCAAGTGAATTCTCTCGAACATCAACAAGCTTAACTACTAAGAACATCCCACAACCTTAATACATCTTCTCTCTCGAGAAAGATGGGTAGGATTGGGTTTAGGATTCACTCTCTAGAGCTGAACCCAAATCAACCCAATAACCACAAACCATTAATGAAAAGCTTTGGTTCCAAAACCTCTCTCTCTCGAGCAAGCTAAGAACACAAAGTATGAACTGAATTTGCAACTACAATTCATAAGTAAAAACAAAGCTAATGATTAAACCCACTTCAATATAGCATTTAAATTAGTAATAAGCAGTATGCATAAGCTAATTCAACCTATAATCACACCCCAAGAATTACGGTTTTAGCCACACATTGTAAAAACAGAAAAACAATCACCAAATGCATTAGCCATGATCTGGGTAAGAGTATTCAAGTGATCGGTCTTGTCATCACGGAACTGAGGTAAGAGTATTTAAGCGATCGGTCTTCAAGCGAGGTAAGTCGGGTCATTATTTGAGGTAAGTTGGGTTCACCGAGTGGATCGGTAAACCGCCTTTTGCTCTTTTCTATCGCCTTTGTGCATTGGCTCTCAGCATCCTTACGTCCTGTGACTTTGGGCGATCAGTCTTATCATTATGGAACTGATCAGAGGTTCGCCGAATGCCCCTTTCCTGTCGCCGACTTTCTTTCTTCCTTCAGGGCTGACACACTGTAACTTTTGGCGGACTGGATAGCCACTCGGCAAGTTGCCAAGTGGTCTTGGCGATCACCAGTCTCACCTTTCTCCACTTGTTCAACTTGTTTTGTTCCTTTTAGCATGCTAGTATCCTTGCCTTGCTCCTTAATCCCCATACCTGAAAATCAAGGCTTTAACATCAGTTTATAGCATAAGTTAGGCATTTGAGGACATTAAAACTATTAAAACGAAGTCCTAAATGAGTCCTAGATTCATCAGGTATGCAATGTGTCATAAAGGCATGCGCGTCTCGGTATAGAGATGGCCAATAGTAACAACTTCGAAACACTTTTGCTATTGTTTGCACTCATCTATGATGTTCGCCAATAGGTAAAGCATGACACGCATTGAGAATTTCATTGACTTCCTCTTTCGGTACGCACTGTCGGATTATATGATCTGCACATTCTCTGAAGAGAGACAGTTCGTCCAAAATATATTTCTTTACATCGAACAATAACCACTTTTGTTGGTAAAAATTCAGGACTTCAGGTATTATTCCACACACTACATAGTTAACAAGGTCAGCATACCATAGGGTGTTGCTTTGGGTTATCCTCAGCACTGTTTAATCTGGGAATTCGGCCATAATGTCCCTTTCTTTGAAGTCGATCATATTGGTTTCTAACTGTGACAAATGATATGCCACTTGATTTTCACACCCCTTTCGATCTCTTACTTCAAAATCAAACTCTTTCAACAACAAGATCCACCTAATGAACCTCGGCTTGGCATCTTTCTTGTCCATTAAGTACCGCAGCGCTGCATGATCAGTATGAACTATCACATTAGTGCCCAACAAGTATGCCCTAAACTTTTCAAATGCATATACTACAACAAGTAGTTCTTGTTCAGTAACAGTGTAGTTACGTTGTGCTCAATTTAGCGATTTACTGGTATAATAAATTGGATGAAATATTTAGTTGTGTTTTTTCCCTAATACAGCTCCTAGAGCGATACCACTTGCGTCACACATCACCCCAAAATGGTTCGAACCAGTCCGAGCTAATGATCACTTCTCACGAACCAAAATGAGTCATGAGTGGCACCCACACTTAACCTCCTAGGTGGGCGAACCAAGGAATCCAAACCCCAACATATATTAATTGTTAAGATTACGAAATACAAACCATAATGCGAAAGCTCAATCTTATTAAGGTAAGAAGCACAAATCCACTAAAGTCTACTAATTGTCATTCCCAAAACCTGAAAGTCATTACATCATGGACATCTAATCTCCAAATAATAAGTCTAAGAGTATCAAAGAAACCAAAATAATGAATAAGATAAGTTGTGTCCAAACACTAAGGACATTATGACATGACTAATAGAATCTAACACGAGCTAGAATGAATAGCTCACCCAAGAACATGTTGTGCTGGAGACTCGCTAAAGCTGAGGGCGAGTCGAAGTCACTGGTACACTCGTTGCACTCCACAAAAAGAAAACAAAGAAAAACACAAGTAGGGCTCATTCCAGGGCAACATGTATTGAGTAGATATTATTGGCCAACCCAAAATAGAAACTAATTTGTAATGAATACTAGTATAAAATTAACTATGACACTTAGAAGGTGCCAAGCAACAAATAACATGAACCAGTGTCAACAACACTAAATTAAGTACGTAATCAGTCATCAATATCAAGATCACACATAAGGACTCATGCCTCCAAACCAAGCTATTTTGGGAATTGAGTTCTTTGAGATTGAGTACATTACGTTATAT
>JAJOOH010016885.1:0-42054 GCA_029582605.1 Solanum gracilifrons
TGTCCCAAGGGAGGGGTTTTGAGAATTCGTAGAAAAATAAAATTTAGTTCTAACTAGTCGTAGCTAAAGACATTAACGATTAAAAACATAATAAATCAATAGGGGGTGACACAAAAGTGTCAATTAACAAATGGGGGTTATGTCACAAATGTAATAAAAACAACAAATAATAAGGAAAATCAAGTATGGGGACAAGTTCTTGGGGTGTGACCGCAATACAGGTTGAGATAAATAGTTGGGTACATGCTTTAGATAGGAAATTTGGAAGATAATAGTGACTAGGCTAAGATTTAGATGAAAATAAGTTCCCTCTCGGGCAACTTACTCCGTTTCAAATGCGTTCCTCTCAGACACTCATTTTCTGCATGAAGGTCAGCCTACGCCTTACCCGACTCACACTCTCGATCTGAGTGTTAGGATATGGAACTAGGGTTCACCCTCTCGGGTTGAACCTCATGTCGACCCACTCCTTAGGCCATCAGTCTAGCGGTCTTGGTTTCGCGACCTCCTTTTCGCGAAAGCCAAAAACACAAGGGTGGTTTTGTATTTGCAACTACAAACCCATTAAATTAAACCACACCCACTAGGTGAAATCACCATTAAAATACATCTATCCTATTAGCGAGAAAGACCCAACAACAATATCAACACATATTTGTTAAATCTCTCCCCAATAATGGGGTTTTTTATCCACATATCAAGAAATAACAAAATACACCTGAAATGAAACTAAAATCAAATGGGTATAAGGAATTAAACCTTGATTTAATAAAAGGAAGAAGAATGAACAAGACCCACTTCCAACTTGGGAAAGATGAAATCCTTCTTTCTTCAAGTCTCCCAAAAACCCTCTCCAAACTTGAGAGAAAATATCCAAAAAATACTATTATATTCTGGATATTAAAATAAATGTTCGACTTCAAAAATTTAATAATAATTTTAGTATTTATAGACTTCAGAAAATAGTACTGGTAGATCTTTCGGCGAGGTTAGTCGGAATCACCGATTAACTCTGTGATTCGCCCTTTGGTGTAGTTCGTCGCCGTCTTGCACTAGCCTTCAGCATCGTCGTGCTATGTATCATTGGGTGACCTAGTACTACTTCATGGAATTATTCGGTGAAACGCCGACTGCTCCTTTCATCAACTTTTTGACTCTGCTCCTTCAAGGCTTCACGTACTAGAACAAAGGGCAGAGTGCGTCCCTCCGGTGAATCGCCAAGCGTGCTTGGCGATGCGCAAGCTTCAAATTCTTCGTTCTTTTAATCCTTTTTGAACCTTTTTGTGCCTAAGTGTCCATGCTTCCACTAAAACTTCAAATACCTGAAAGTTAAGAGTTTTCATCAGATATTGAGACAAAATAAGCATTTGAGGACACTATTCCTATCAAAACAAATCCCTAAATGAGTCCAATTTGTGGACTCATCACACTTGAAAAGGAGCCCTAAACTTTGCATTAGTCATTTGCTCGGTAAAAGGGTTGACCGAAACTTAAGGAGCTTGAGTAGGAGCCTCTTGTTCCACATTCTCTCGCATTCCTTCTAGTATATGCCTATCGAGTAGCCATATCATGCAGAACATTGAACAAGGATTAAGAGAGAGACATCATATAGTTAAACTCTATCACACGATTTAGTGTAATGAAAGACATGGAGTTTTCTATACATCTTATAGCCTCTCATTCATAAATACGGTGTGTTTCATACTTATGAACAAAAATATTTTCATAGCGGATTATGAGACTTTCAAGGACCTTTCTAAACCTTGTGCTCTGAATACCAAGTTTGTCAAGCTCCAAAGTATACCATAGGCATAGCAGGACATATAAAACCCAAAAGGCCCTACACAAGCCACTTAGCATATATCATACAAGATAATAGAAATTCAATGATATTTAGATGGAAATGTCGAAAAAGATTTGAGTTATATAAAACAAAGCGAAAATCTAACAACGTCTTTAAGCCATCTAGTTCATAAGAATGATCGGGACATAACCTGTACATCAGGTTAAAAACTGAAATGCAAAGACAATATTAAATAAAGGCTTGGTCCTCGGAACATGAGAACTCACCAATTTTCAAACTACTACTATGAGAATCCTAGCCACGGAACTACAAATCTGGTGTGTCACACCCTACATTTGAGAGAACATAGGAAAGAGTATGCGTTAGTACCAAAATGTACCAAGTATGATAGTAATAGAGAAAGTATTAAAATGATGTTAAAAGGGAACCTCGCGTAAACCGCATGATCTTGGCCATGTTTTGGTCTCTCTCATTGGCCGTTTCAATCTGCTCCTTAGATAGCTGAAATGTGACCGGTGAAACCTGGTCTTCGCGGGTGTACCACAACCTGTTGAGGGCTGTCATGCCATCAAGAAGCTAAGCTACTACTGCATATGGTTGTTGCATTAATTCTCCGGGGTAAGTTGGTCAGCTACACTTTTGTTTACCGAGTCCAGACTCCGGTAAAAGTATTGAAGGAGCTCATTATCAGGTAGACCATGGGTTGGGCATTGTAGTACCAATTTCTTAAACCGGAGCCAAGTTTCGTGCAGAGGCTCTCCACTCAGACGCTTAAAGTTGTGGATGATATCCCGAATAGTCATTATCTTCGAGGGAGGGAAAAATCGCACATTAAATGCAGTGACCAACTCCTCCCACGAAGTGATCGAGTTACATGGCAACTAAGCTAGCCACTTGCATGCTTCCCCCATGAATGAGAAAGGGAATAGTCTTAATCAAACTGATTCATGAGAGATGTTCTTGAACGAGAAAGGTCCAGACACATCTAGAAGTTTCGAAGATGCTCATGTGGGTCCTCATAAGCTAATCCACTGAAGAGTCCCTTTAGTGGCAAATGTTGCAACATGGTGCTTGTTATGTAGAACACCACATTTCCCTCTGTTGGAGGTAGACAAATGGCTCCAACACCTCCCATGGGATGTGGATCATTGATGTTGGGCTCTTGGACATTGTTGAGGTTGCCAATGTTGTCCTGATGGCCCAATTGGCTCCCGTTACTACCATTAACACTCATGCTTTCTGAAATGTTTACACAATCAATAGAACAAAACTAAAAATTAAATAAGTAAACTACAACTAATAAGAACAGAAACTCTATTAAACTAAAAATTCTGAAACAACACCACTGCCCGGCAGTGGCGCCATTTTGATGCTTATCATGACCAACGACACTAACCTACAGTACGAGTTTCTACGATCGTCGATAATATAGTAACCCAACCAATGGTTGGGGTCGTGTCCCAAGGGAGGATTTTTGAGAATTCGTAGAAAAATAAAATTTAGTTCTAACTAGTCGTAGCTAAAGATATTGTCGATTAAAAACATAATAAATCAAAGGGGGTGACACAAAAGTGTCAATTAACAAATGGGGTTTTTGTCACAAATGTAATAAAAACAATAAATAATAAGGAAAATCAAGTACGGGGACAAGTTCTTGGGGTGTGACCGCAATACAGGTTGAGATAAATAGTTGGGTACATGCTTTAGATAGGAAATTTGGAAGATAATAGTGACTAGGCTAAGCTTTAGATGGAAATAAGTTCCCTCTCGGGAAACTTACCCCGTTTCAAATGCGTTCCTCTAGGACACCCATCTGCTGCATGAAGGCCAGCCTATGCCTTACCCGACTCACTCTCTCGAGTTGAGTGTTAGTATATGGGACTAGGGTTCACCCTACCGGGCTGAACCTCATGTCGACCGACTCCTTAGGCCATCAGTCTAATGGTCTTGGTTTCGCGACCCCCCTCTCGGGCAAGCCGAAAACACAAGGGTGGTTTTGTATTTGTAACTACAAAACCATTAAATTAAACCACAACCACTAGGTGAAATCACCATTAAAATACATCTATACTATCAACGAGCAAGACCCAACAACAATATCAACACATATTTGCTAAATCACACCCCAAGAATGGGGTTTTTAGCCACACATAAAGAAATAACAAAATACACTTGAAATGGTACTCAAATAAAATGGGTATAAGGAATTAACCCTTGACTTAAGCAAAGGAAGAAAAATGGACAAGACCCACTTCCAACTTGGGGAAGATGAAATCCTTCTTTCTTCAAGTCTCCCAAAAACCCTCTCCAAACTTGAGAGAAAATATCCAAAAATTACTATTATATTCTGGAAATTAAAATAAATGTTCGACTTTTTGGTGTAGTTCGTCGCCGTCTTGCACTAGCCTTCAACATCGTCGTGCTCTGTGTCATTGGGTGACCTAGTACTACTTCATGGAATTATTCGCTGAAACGCCGACTGCTCCTTTTATCGCATTTTTGATCCTGCTCCTTCAAGGCTTCACGTACTAGAACAAAGGGCGGAGTGCGTCCCTTAGGCGAATCACCAAGCTTGCTTGGCGATGCGCAAGCTTCAGCTTCTTCGTTCTTTCAGCCTGTTTGTTCCTTTTTGTGCCTAAGTATCCATGCTTCGATTAAAACATTAAATACCTGAAACTTAAGAGTTTTCATCAGATATTGAGAAAAAATAAGCATTTGAGGTCACTATTCCTATAAAAAGAAATCCCTAAATGAGTCCAATTTGTGGACTCATCGCACTTGAAAATCAGCCCTAAACTTTGCATTAGTCATTTTCTCGGTAAAAGGGTTGATCGGAACCTAAGGAGCTTGAGGAGGAGCCTCTTGTTCCACATTCTCTTGCATTCCTTCTATTATATGCCTTTCGAGTGGCCATATCATGCAGAACATTGGACAAGGATTAGGAGAGAGACATCATATAGTTAAACTCTATCACACGTCTTAGTGTAATGAAAGACGTGGAGTTTTCTATACATCTTATAGCCTCTCATTCATAAATATGGTGCGTTTCATACTCATGAACAAAAATATTTTCGACGCGGATTTTGAGACTTTCAAGGACCTTTCTAAACCTTGTGCTCTGAATACCAAGTTTATCATCCTCCAAAGTATACCATAGGCATACCATGGCATATAGGATCCGAGAGGCCCTACACAAGCCACTAGCATACATCATACAAGATAATAGAAATTCAATGATATTTAAATGGAAATTTCAAAACAGATTTGAGTTATTTAAAAGGAAGCGAAAATCTAACGACGTCTCAAATCCATCTAGTTCATAAGAATGATCGGGACATAACCTGTACATCAGGTTAAAAACTGAAATTCAAAGACAATATTAAATAAAGGCTTGGTCCTCGGAACATGAGAACTCACCAATTTTCAAACTACTACTATGAGAATCCTAGCCAAGGAACTACAAATCTGGTGCGTCGCACCCTACATTTGAGAGAATGTAGGCAAGAATATGCGTTAGTACAAAACTGTACCGAGTATGATAGTAATAGTGAAAGTATTAAAATCATGTTAAAAGGGAACCTCACGTAAATCGCAATCACCACGCTAAAATATGAAGTCAAAGTGTTAAAGAACATGAGTCATAAAACATGGTCAATGCAAGCCAACATCTATAACCATTCGCGAGATACTTCTTGAAATAACCTTAGTTTATTATTGCTAGAGAGTTACCTTTGACCGACATGTAAGATCATGCGAGGTATTAACATGGAATCCGGTGTCTACCCCACACTTAATAGAGGTGTTTCACTTGCCAAGCTAAGAACCATGAACTTCTAGCTTACCTAGATCCATTAGCTAATGTCTATCTAGACAACCTATGGTGGGACATAGTTTATGAGGCATTGGTAATCGCCACTTTTCGACTCGGTACTATGCATAATTCCCACATAATATTCATTATTCTTAACTTTCCTTAACATTCATAAGACATGGGTAATCTCTACTTGTCTTATCATTGGATCTCATGGGTAATCGTCGCTTGCTTTATTATTAGAATAGATGTTTTACTTTGATTCATTTTAGGTGAGAAGACCTTTCAACCTAAGAATCCTTTATGTGAGAAAATCTTTCACATTCACGAATTGAGTAATTATGTGGGAAATCCTTTCGCAACAATGAACAAACACAACATCATATATGCTTTATTCTCAAAGCAACTTACATCATATTTCATCAATTTCATAAGAACATACTTATTTATATAATTCTCCTTTCATAGTTCAAAACCCACTTTCAATCATCATAATCTAGAAAACATGGGTTAAGCATGGGTTCATAGGAATTCATCTTTAAAATAGGGAATCTTCACAATTCATGCATAATAGATCATAAAACAACCAAATAAATATACATTGAATGGAATCCATGGCATAGAAGAAAACCCTAACTTCAATTGGGAATTTCTCGCTTATAAATTTGAGAATTTAGGAATTCTATGGAAGAAAGGGCTCCATAGATGAATTCTACCATACATTAATGCCAAAATCATGACTTCAATGGTGGAATTAGAGACTTGACTTGAAATCCTAGTTTTCTTCTATTTTTTCTAGAGAGAGAATTATTTGAGAGGATGACTTGTTATTCGTTTGAGAATTTGAGAAAATGAATTGATTTGGAAGACTTTAAGGTTAAAAATGTTTATATAGGGTTTCTAATAGGGAACAAAACGACATGGTATTAGGATAGAATAGTTAGGAAAAGACCCAAAAGCCCTAAAAAAAATAACCATCGACTTCCGCTGACGAACCGACCAACAATCTTTTGGTCAGACCACAGTTCATACTGGTTCAGAAACAAAGATTTTTGGACTCCCATCGACGGACCCATGTAGGGTCCGTCGATCCATCTACGGGTCGTACATGCCCAGTTGTGGGTCTCAACTTTGACTCTGAAATTTCTCTAAGCCTGGGACTCATCTATGAAACCTACCTACGGCTAAAGCATTGGACGACGGGCTATCCTGGTGAACCATCAGAAAATTACTGGAACTTGCTATTCTAGACTGGCTAACCACGGCCCTACCTACGGTATATGGTCTGACCTACGAACCATTGGTGGCTTCGTCTGTGCTGTAACCAGAGATTTGGAAAACCTGAAATTTTTGTCCTTTAAATTCGAGGTGTTAAAATATCTCCCCCTTGTGAAGGTTCTTCCTCGAATGAGATTTCAAGACATCCTAAGGAGGGTAGGAACTTAATCTAACAACCCAACATGAATGCAATTTCATAAATGCACATATCTGAGGAGGAAAGATCTACTCCAAGCTAAGGCATGTTAAAAATATTATATCTTGAAGTCTATATGAAACTCATACTCAAATGCACATAACATGTAGAAATCAATCTAGTAATTCATTTTTCTCAAAATTTTATGCTTTTCATGAACATGCATAAATGAGGAAATCATGGGAATTTATTAGACGCATGACACCATAAGTCTAAACCATTCGTAACTCAATACCGTAAGGTAGAGTAGGGACGGAGGGAAAGAGATGAGAATGACAGGGCATCATATCGGCCTCGACCACCCATGTAGCACCCTCAACTAACTGATTCGTCCATAGAACTTTTACGAAAGCAACTTCTTTGTTTCTCAACTTCTTAACTTGCCCGTCTAAAATATCAACTGGAACTTCCTCATAAGAAAGACTCTTCTTGACTCCCGAACCTTCTAAGGGAACTGTAAATGTCGGATATCCAACACATTTCTTCAACAAGGAGATGTGGAAAACTGGATGCACCGACACCAAATCATTAGGCAAGTCAAGTTCATAAGCAACCTTCCCAATACGCCTCAAAATCTGATATGGGCCCACATAATGGGGACTAAGCTTCCCTTTCTTATCGAACCTAATTACACCTTTCATGGTTCAAATTTTCAAGTAGCCGCAATCATTTACCTCAAACTCAAGATCTCTTCTTCTAACATCGGCATAGGACTTTTGTTGACTTTGAGCTGTTTTCAACCTTTCTCTTATAAGACGAACTTGCTTCATAGCCTCGTGTTTCAATTCGGGACCTATTAAAGCAACTTCACCCACTTCAAACCAACCTATATGAGATCTACACCTCCTACCATATTGAACCTTAAATGGAGCCATGTAAATATTTAAGTGATAACTATTGTTGTCTGCAAACTCAATAGGCAAGTGATTATCCCAATTACCCTTGAAATCAATTATGCATCCCCTCAACATATCTTTAAAGTTTGGATGGTACACTCCGTTTGCCCATCGGTTTGTGGATGAAAGGCCGTACTAAGCTTAACACGCGTACCAAGACCCTTTTGGAAAGATTTCCAAAATTGAGAAGTGAATTGGGTACCACGATCAAAGATAATGGACAAGGGCACTCCATTTAACCTCACCATTTCCCTCAAATACAACTTAGCATAGTCCTCAGCCGAATAGGAAACTTTGACGGGAATGAAATGAGTTTATTTCGTTATTCTATCTACAATAATCCAAATCGAGTCATCTTGCCGTCGGGTGCATGGTAAACTAACAATGAAGTCCATATTCGAATCTTTCCACTTACAAGTGGGAATGCTAATATCTTGGGATAAACCTCCCTGTTTTTTATGTTCTACTAATTGGGTTAACAATTAGGACACTTAGCCAAAAATTCTGTCATATCCTTCTTCATCCCATTCCAGGAATAGATCTCCCGCAAGTCACGGTCCATCTTGGTGGATCCTGGGTGAAGGGAATATCTAGAGCTATGGGCTTTTGAAAAGATCTTCTCTTTTAAGTAATTTACATTATGAACACACAAACGACCTTGATATCGAAGCACACCATCTCCCCCTTTGGACAAAAGCCTCTACGAACGTTTTAAGCACTGCTTCCTTCAATTCAACCAAAGTCGGATCAGGACCTTGCTTTGCTTTCACATCTGCCACAAGGGATGACTCTGAACTATTGTGAACCATAACACCACATTTGGTAGAGTCAATTAACCGAACACCCAATCGGGCCAATCTTTAAACATCTATAACTAACTCCTACTTATCATTCTCTACATGAGCAATACTACCGTGGAAAATCGACTAAGAGCATCCGCCACCACATTTGGCTTGCTGGGGTGATAGAGAATACTCATGTCATAGTCCTTTAATAATTCAAGCCACCTTCTTTGGCAAAAATTTAGATCTTTTTGTTTAAACACATATTGCAAACTCTTATGGTCGGTAAAGAATTCTACATGAGCACCTCTAAATCTTAAGGGAAAACACAACCGTCGCTAGCTCAAGATCTTGGGTAGGATAATTCTTCTCATGAACCTTAAGTTCCCTTGAGGCATAGGCAATGACTTTCCCATTTTGCATAAGTACACATCCTAACCCAATTCTTGAAGCATCACAATAAACAACGATCTTCCGGTAAAGCCAACACCGGAGCGTAAAAAAGTCTATCTTTCAATTCTTAAAAGTCTTTTCACTTACTTTCGACCATATGAACTTAACCTTCTTTTGGGTTAATGCTGTCAATAGAGATGCAATTCAAGAGAACCCTTCAACAAACCTTCTATAGTAACCAGCTAAAACCCAAGAAACTTATGATATCCCAAGGGGATAGAACTTTAGACCAACTCTTGACCACAACCACTAACAACACATTATTTTTTTTTATTTTATTATTATTATTATTATTATTATAGTTGTTGTTGTTGTTGTTGTTATTATTATTATTATTATTATTGTGTTATTATTATTATTGTTATTATTATTATTATTATTATTATTGTTGTTATTATTATTATTATTATTATTATTATTATTTATTATTATTATTATTACTATTACTATTATTATTATTATTACAATTATTATTACTATTATTATTATTATTACTATTATAAAAAATATTATTTTAAGATATTATAATTATGCTACTTTATATTATTTTACAATAGTGTAGATCCTTTTAATATTAAGGTGCCTCCATAAATTCTTTTGTTCTATTAAAGAAATTTCTAGGGTTAAGGTGCCGCCTCAAGTTCTTCTCTTTTCTTAAAGAGGATCATAGGGTTAGGTTGCCACCACAAATTCTTCAATTCTCATACAAAGCTTGAAGATTTATGTCCGTAAAAGTTTGATGAAAAAAGAGAACATGGAAAACGGACTCTTCAAAGTTTTAATCCGTGAAACCAATATACAATGGTTGGTAAGTATATTTATCCCCTCGTGGTATTTGATTTCCCAAACTGTTCTCTTTATTTTTTTTCATTTTAGAGATGCGGGAATGGGATATGAGATGGGAAATTCCTTGATGAGATTATGATTTGTAAAACCTCTATATGATTCAAGTTAATTTTATACTAGTATTATATATGCTAAATTTCCTTTTTTGATATGAGTATTATATATAATTGAATTAGTCGATGTCTTAAATTACATATGTCATTTCCAAATGACCATATTATTAGTGTTAAAGAAATTAATTTTGCAGTAAACTATGTGAACGCCTCAAATATTATTTTTTAGTTTTTGAAGTAGTTATATTCTTTAATTCCAACACCAAAAGTCTCATATTTTGAGTTTATTTGAAATATTTTTCCATATAATATTGGCTTATTTTATGATATGGTCAATCTAATTAAAAGAACCTTAGTTTGTTCAACATTTTATTCCAAAATAAAACCTTTTTTTATTTTATTTTCTTCACAAAAGCCCCATAGGTTATACAAATTAAAAGAGTGGAAAGATACCTAGAGAGTATGTCTTAGGGAATATGTGACCTATAGGAATGAACAAAATATGAAGATATTTTTATTTTCAATATTGATGTCAGAGGAGAGAAATTCATTGAGGACAATACTCTAGAGTTTGGAGACTTCTTGATTTTTTATTACAATGAAAATAGAACAGTTCACTTAAAATTACTAGAAATAACTCAATGTGTAAAGAGAGGAGTTGGAGGTTTAAAATTGGTTGTGGAGGAAGAGGAAGGAAAAAATGAACATAAAAAGAGTATAGAGTTAAATGGAAAAATTTGGCTAATGATAACAATAATAGTTCTTCAAATTTGGCTAATGATAACAATAATAGTTCTTCTTTTGATTATAGTGATGATATTTACAGGGTAGAAGAACAAGTGGATGAGGTTATCATAAGAGGACGGTGTATATGAAGTAGTATCAGAAAAAGAAAGAGAAGAAGGTTATGACGAAGAGGAAGAGAATGAAAGGGCTGACACATTTATGAAAAAGGCACCACATCCAAAAGGTAGAAACAAATTAAAGATCTCTATGTCTACTACTCTATTTCATTTCATATGCAACTCAATTCTTTCTTGTTAGTATGTTAGTGCAAAAATGATATATTTGTATATTTGAACATGAGCAAAAGGATTTTCAAAAGTTTTGGTTGTTATGTTGGCTGACATCTTTAATAAGTATTTTTATTATTAAGTCCATGTTCAATAGAATAACACCACATAAATGAAACGAATGAAGTATGTTTAAGTTTTATAAGATTTATGTTTGTGAACCTAACCGTTTAACTTTCTTTATTCCATTGGAAACAAAAGAGCCCCTGCTCACAATGTTAGGGATTTCCATGTAATCAGGTATACATATAATCAAAATTAGATGTGAAAATCTACAAAAAAAAATCCTTAGTTTGTTGGAAAAATACGATGAAGATAAAAAAAAATCAAATGATAATAAAAGCCTATGACTCTTTTAATGAATGATTTTACAGTTTAATCTTATAGCATTTTCAATACAAATTCTTGGTTCCTAATTTTAGCACATTCTGATTTAGGTAACGAGAGACTGCAAACTTGATCTATCTTGAAGATTTTCCATCCGCAATTCTGCTACTAAAGATTTGTGTCAAAATGCAAGACTTGGAAATGTGATAAAATAAGCCTAGTTGTTAAATGGGACAATTTATGGATGGGGAACCTTATGAATGAAAATGAAAAATATATTTGTGAATTAATGAAAGAAAATGTAATGACCCTCTAGGTCATTATCACTATTTTTCAATATTTTTGGTATCTAGAGCTTTTCTATAAAGACCCTAGTAATTTATGACTTGTTTGGGTTGATAGCTCGGTCACCTGGCCATTCATTTGGTTTTATGCAAGTTTTCCTATTTTGGAGCTTCTAAAGTTTAAACTATTGTCTTTGGTAAACACTTCAATTAAACATCCTTGGAATATAATCATGAAGGTTTTATTAGCTCATGAACGTCAAGTTTGGTCTAGATGGACCTTTGGTCCAGGTCTCGTGGCTTCTAGAATCATTTTTGTCAACCTTGTGGCTAATGGCTAAAAACGTCTTAGGTGTTTGACCATCTTTTTGTCGAGAAAATCTATGATGGAAGTTTTGATATCTTTGTTGAGTCTAGAATGAAGAATTTAGTGGGGTAGTGTAGTTTGTTTGTGTGGATGGGGTTTTGAACCAATCTTGACCACCCGATCAGAGTTCGTTGGGTTTTAGCAATTTTTATTGGTGCAAGCCTTCTTGTTTAGCTACTTTAGCGGCCTAGGACAACTTTAGAGCTTGTCGCTTTAACAGCCTATACATCACTGAAGTGGAGGTGGGCCAACATATGCTTGGCTTCTTTAGCAAAAACTTGGTTACTTTAGAGGTGGCCGCTTAAGCGATCATTTAGCCCTTTAGCGTCATCTCTGGTAGTTATATACAATTTTCAAATCATTGTTCATTATATTATTAATCAATTGTAATACATAAGAGATCAAAATTAAGAGTTTATTACAGTGAATATTTCCCAATCGTGCTTTGGGATATTGGTAGGAACGTCATTTATGCATTTTACCCATCAGTTCTATTCAATATCCTTTGTTTTGATTCATTGATTGTAAATTCTTGAATATTTGTGCATGATATGCACTTTTGATCTTGGATTGTGCCAATTTTTTAGGCATAAGTTTCTTGAGCTTGTTGGGACGTATTGACAGAGTCAATAAAAATATTTTATATATGGGTCACACAATACAATTTTTAGCTCATTTGTAGTCTCATTTTCAGTTGTTGCAATTTGGGAGTCTAAACAACCGTATTGAAACTGGAATCACTAATTTGATAGCATTATATATTTCGAAGGCAGGTTGAACACGAAAAGCTCCAATTTAGAGGTTAGCAACACTTGAGATCAACTTTGAGATAGGCTATGACTTACTATCCTTAGACCTTGCTTGTTGATTGTTCTAGCATGATATTTTTCTAGGTGTTGAGTTGGAATTGAGCATGAATCCTTGCCGCTTCTTTATTTGTATTGTTTTAGCCTCATTTTGGGTATTTTAGGTGGTCTTCGGGTTGATCATGAATAGTTTGATGTTATATTTGTTTGTGTGAGCCATGTATAGACTAGAATAGCCTTAGTATTGATATTGTGGATCCTTTTCCTATGTTTGGCTAGAGTTTCTTTAGATGTTGGTATTTGAGGCCCGCGTAGCTTGTTTCAAGAATGGAATTAGGTTAGATACAACCCTCCTTATGTCACACCCCGAGGCTACCCCCTTGATGTAACATGGGACCTAGGATCACGAGTGACCCCAAGCTAACCCTGAAATGGCATATCATAAGCATACTTAAATATTTACTGAAATGAGAAATACTGTGAGGAAGCTTAAAATCATAATATAAACTGAAGTGGGGAATACCCAGTCTATCTGAGTATATAAACTATGAGTTTAATAACAACTGAAGGATCAAACTCAAAGCTAAAACTGAATCTAAGTATGTCTGAATAAAAGCCTCTAACTGACTAGAGAAACTGGGACATCCCCCCAGCTAACTCTAGCAAAACTGAAACTGAAAGACTGAAAGTAAAAGAAAATATTTCTATCATCCTCCAAGAATGATAACTCACCACTGATACTGCTGAACTGGAGGTCGGGAGCCGATCTATGCGTGATCTAAATTATGAGGACCTGAACCTACATTACTAGAAGATGTAGCACAAAGTATGCATCAGTACTTGAAAGGTACTAAGCATGAATGATAGGATAAAGCTGAACAATATATACATAAATAAATAAAGCATACTGATCAATGATATGAGATGAACATGAAGAGTATACTGAACAAACTGAACATGAACTAACTGAATGCAATGACCAAGTTAATAACATGCTGAAACTGAATACTGAAATATAACTGGTAACCTGGTCAATGCACTAGAATTTGACCGTGGGAGCTTCTATTAACCAACATAAAACCATGTGATCTAAACGTGGAGTCTGATGTATACGCACCATCGAGAGGACCCAATATACGTTGCCAGGGGTATAAAGGTATGACTGGCATGATCACTAAATCTGATGCCCACAGAGGGGACTTAATCTACGGGGGCACGTAGTTCTGGGACTATGAGGGTGACTGACCCTAGCCCAACTTGGTATTAAGCCTACTCCCAACTAGAATGTGTACAATACAACACAACTGAAATAAATTGAATAGCTCAAGATTCTTACATGCTAACTGAAAATGCAACATTAAGTACCGATACTGAAACATTTGAAAACTGATGCATATATATCTTTATAAACTAACCTAGCAAGTGTAATTCATGAACCAAACGAATCTACACAACTAGGGTTCTGAATTTCATGCAAGAATTAAGCAACATAGTTACGAAAGCATAATATTCTGATTAGGATTAATCTAATAGCTAAATCACTTCAATAATCTGAGATTCTAGAAACCCTAAGTCTAAACATATTGAAGGGAATCCAGAATCTGACTGAATTCTAGGGACCTAATGGGTGAAAGGAACCCACTAGTGAAATACCACATACGTGGTGACGAATTCCACGGACAAATCTTTCGATTTCGAGGTTGGAACTGAGGGAAACCTGTTGCATTCTTGGAGAGGGTTTTGTCGATGCTTTCTCTCTTCTTTTGCTTGGTTTGATCTATTTCTTTGAGAATGAATAGGTTAGGGTAAAGTCTGATTAAGTTACTAATCTAAAACTGACCAAAACGATGTAGTTTAGGGGTTAAACGATGTCGTTTAGGTGTCCAAGGCATAGGAGAAAAGACCAAATGACCCCTGACTAAAAAACTGATGGGGAAATCGACGGGCCTGATCGATGGATCGTGGACTGACCGACGACATGTCCTGGCAGTTCACCAATTGACCTCAAAAAGTTGGAAGCTGGGGGTCCTAACCACGGACTTGGACCACAGACTGTGGTCCCACTTATTGTCCGTAGGTCCTGGCATTGTTCTGGACTTAGCTAAATTTTCTAGGGTTCTGGGAAGGGGTTGTAGGTGGCCAACCACGAACCCCATGTACGGTCCGTGGGTGACCCCGTTGGTGGCACCTGCACCTTTCAAAATTCTGCATTTTGGTCTTCCTAGCATACAGAGTGTTACATTATCCCCCATTTGGGAACATTCATCATCGAATGAAGACTAAACTAGCTGAGTATGGAGGGAAAGAGCTGCAAACCCAACCATTAAGTACTGGAAACTGAAATCTGACTGAACTAAGTTCCAAGATAATGCAAATACGCTAAAAATGCAAGTATAACAGAAGGAACGTGATACTAAGACTGAATTTAAGCAATAGTAAACTGAGAGGCTGGAGAAGAACTATTACCTCAAGATGGAAAGGAATCAGAAGGAAAGAGATAAGGATACTTGACCTTCATGGCTACTTTTGCTTCCCAAGTAGGTTCCTCTACATACTCCTCCAGAATACCTTAACTAGTGACTTCTTTATTTCTCAACCTTCGAACCTAATGATCAAGAATTTTGACTAGAACCTCTTGATAAGTGAGACTATCCTTCACAGCCACACTTTGTAATTGTACTATGGATGTTGGATCACCCACACACTTCTTCAACAAGGAAATGTGAAAGATTGGATGCACCCCTGCTAGTTTTGCTGGCAACTCTAACTCATAAGCCACTTTTCCAACCCTTTTCAAGATCTTGTAAGGGCCTACATATGTAGGACTGAGCTTCTCTTTCTTGCCAAATCTCATCACTCCCCTCATAGGTGACACTTTCAGGAAAACCCAATAATCGATTTGGAACACCAAGTCTCTACTCCTTACATCTGTATAGGACTTTTGGTGACTCTGGGCAATCTTAAGGCTATCTCTGATGAGATGAGCTTTTTCCATAGCATCATGAACCGAATCTGGCACTATCAAGGGTGCTTCACCTACTTCAAACCAACCAACTGGAGATCTGCACCTATGCCCATACAATGCCTCATAAGGGGCCATTTGAATACTGGAATAGTAGCTATTATTGTAGGCGAACTCTACAAGAGGAAGCTGATAATCCCAACTACCCTTGAAATTGATCACACAATGACCACCCGATCAGAGTTCGTTGGGTTTTAGCAATTTTTGTTTGTGCAAGCATTCTTGTGTAGCTGTTTTAGCGGCCTAGGATCACTTTAGAGATTGTCGCTTTAACGGCCTATAGACCACTGGAGTGGAAGTGGTCCAACATATGCTTGGCTTCTTTAGCAAAGACTTGGTTGCTTTAGAGGTGTCCACTGAAGCGATCATTTATCCCTTTAGCGGCATCACTAGTAGTTATATTCCGTTTACAACTCATTTTTCATTATATTATTACTCCATTGTAATACATAAGAGATCAAAATTAAGAGTTTATTACCGTGAATATTTGGGAATCGTACTTTGGGATATTGTTAGGAACGTCGTTTACGCATTTAACCCATAAGTTCCCTTCAATTTCCTTTGTTTTGAATCATTGATTGTAAATTGTTGAATAAATGTGCATGATATTTTTAGGGCACTTTTGAGCTTGGATTGTGCCCCTTTTTTAGGCATAAGTTTTTTGAGCTTGTTGAGACGTATTGACATAGTCAATTAAAATATTTTATATGTGGGTCTCACAATGCAATTTTTAGCTCATTTTCAGTTGTTGCAATTTGGGAGTCTAAACGACCGTATTGAAACTAGAATCACTAATTTGATAGCATTACATATTTCGAAGGCAGGTTGAATAGAAAAAGCTCCAATATAGAGGTTAGGATCACGTGAGATCAGTTTTGAGGTAGGCTACGACTTACTATCCTTAGACCTTGCTTGTTGATTGTTCTAGCGTGGTATTTTCTAGATGTTGAGTTGGAATTGAGCATGAATCCTTGTCGCTTCTATATTTGTATTGTTTTAGCCTCATTTTTGGTATTTTAGGTGGACTTCGGGTTGATCATGAGTAGTTTGATGGTATATTTGTTTGTGCGACCTATCAGGGTCGTCTTAACCACTAGGCCACTAAAGTCATCGCTTTGGGCTCCATATTTTTATGGACCCCCAATTTTTTTTTTAAATACTTATATATATTATAAAAAAAAATTATATGTACTTTAATTTGTTTTTTAAAAAAACATGAAAAAAGTATATTTAAAAGAAAACAAACAAAATGACCGCTAGTTTTCCCACTTATTTAAGGGAATGAATCATTTTTTGGGAATAATTTCCTTAAGTGGCAAATTGTATTTCCTTATTTTTCTCCTTAAAATTTGACTGATACCTATCTTTTTTGTTCTCTATTTTATTATTTTTATTCTCAATATTGAACTCTTTCCTACAATTTTTTTTACTTACTCTTGCTTACAAGTTACAAAAGAACAAAAATTGTTTTTGGGTGTCTTCTTCAAAATCTCAAGAAGTGCAACAAGCAATCGTTATATTGAAGGAACACAACACTATTTCAATATTGTTTTATAAACTTATCAAATTCGTGAGCCATGTTTTATTATTCTAACTTTATTTTATAAAATTTTTTTTCTTGAAAATCTATTTTTCTTGATATTCTTAGTTCATAAGTATATATATTCTTGTTTTAGTTATTATTAAAACTATTCAATTTAAATATGTCAACTAGAAAATATGATTCCGGATTTACAATAAAGAGAGAAAAAGAGAACTTGAAGAATTGAATAATCCCAAAAAGGAGCCCTTGATAGATTTTTAACAAATAATAAAAATTTTGAATAAAAAATTATTGCTTAAAGAATAATGTTAGCAATTTCGGTAACCGTTGTCTCTGTCGAAAGAAGTTTTTTCAAACTAAAATTGATAAAATCTTATCTAAGATCAACAATGTCTCAAGACATATTAAATTGAGTACACGGTTTATGGAGAATTTAATTTATCTCAACTCAAATTCGTCCCCACATCGGTGCTCAATACTACTCCCCAAATGTAACTAGCTCATATGTTTAAAGATATAGCTTTTTCTGTGGTTTGATATTATTACTCAAAAACTAGCTCAAAAGCTCTCTTGGAAATCGGTGTTTCCTCTCTTGTTTAAATGTGAAAACATTTACTCTTTGGGAGTACTTATTCCCCATATAATCTTTTGAAGAAAATGAACTTCACTCTTACTCTTACTCAATGCAATGCTCAAGTCTTAAAACAAGTTTAAAACATTTGTAAAAGACTTTTGAAAAAGACTCTAAGAACTTTCTAGAATTGGCCCTTAACTTTCCTTGTATTTGAATTTATGAAGTCAAGGTTATGATTCATTTTTATGGATGATCTCATGATGTTTAGACGTACCTTAGTGTGTAGAAATAAACTACAAAATATAGGTACGATTCGAGAGAAATCAAATGAAAAGAAGTGGGACAGGGCAGAGGACCTGGCGACCCTGGCGTATTGTGTGGCGCCGGGCGCCAGAGCCTTAACTACAGAACCTGGGTTGGGGGTACTGAGTGACGCAGCGCCCCAGAACCCATCCTACAGAAAATGATGTGGGTTGCACTGAGTGGCGTGGAGCCACACCTCTTTTCTCTAAATTTTGGATGAACTTTCTTACTCGTTTTTTGACCCTAATTCATCTAGAATCGAATGGTTTCTTCCCCAATCACTTAGATTCGAATACCCAATAATAGTATACACGAATCTAATCAAAAGCAACCTTAAAACTCATGCGATTATCTCAAGAACACATCAAAATCTCAACAATGAAGATAATGAAGGAAACTTTAACAAAACTCATGAAGAACTCAAATCCTTTATTTTCAAGAACGTAATTTCACTAAATTAAATCATGATTGGCGCGTGGTTGAACTAAGCCAACGCTATGTGAACTCACATACCTCTTAGAGATTAAACCCTTGGAGAAATCCGTAAGGAAATCCTCAAGAATTTTATGAATCTTGACCTTTCTCCTCTTTTCTCTTCTTGAACCCTACTCTAAAAATCCTAGCGTGAATTATGATTGCGTAAACTGAACCAATTCAGTTTAGACCCCTAATTAAATACTAAAAATGGAATAAATCAGATAGGGTAAGGAAAATACCAAAATACCCCACTCAAATCCGGGTAACTTTCATGAACTGGACAACCCGACTTCAAACGGGCATATCTCTCCCCATAAGAGCTTGAAAATCAGCAAACTTAGTAGCGTCTGAAAGGAAGTTCAAAGACCTTTCATGTGATATCTTGTAGCCCACCTAGATCATCTTTGGTGAAAGTTATGGTCGTTTGAAATTAACCCACAACTTATACTTAGCATAACTTGCCAAAATTTCCAAATTTACTCTTTACAAAATAGTTTCTTTCTAATTCTAGTTCTTTCTGAGGAGGAATTTTACCATATCTCCCCCTTGGGAAGATTCGTCCTCGAATGAGATCACTCTAAGTAGACTATTGGTGTAACGTCTAAAATTCAGGTCAAACACCCAACAAGCACTATAATGCAACATGCCAACTTAAAATAAATGCCAAGGAAAGGATTAGTACCTTAATTTGGAATTTCTCCAGACTCAAAGAGATGTGGGTATCTCTTCTTCATATCTTCCTCAGCCTTCCAAGTAGCTTCCTCAACAAACTGATTCCTCCACAAAAACCTTGACTAATGCTACATCCTTGGTTCTCAACTTGCGAACCTGGCGATCTAGAATCTAAACAAGAATCTCCTCATAAGATAAGTTATCTTTAATACCAATATCTTTAGTAGGTATGATAAGTGAAGGATCACCCATACACTTCTTCAACATGGATATGTGAAATACCGGATGAACCGCTGCAAACTCTTGCGGTAACTCCAACTCATAAGCCAAATTGCCAATCCTCTTGGATATTCTATAAGGACCAATGTACCAGGGACTAAGCTTCCCCTTCTTACCAAATCTCATAAAACTCTTCATGGGTGAAACCTTCAAGTATACCCAATCATCTACTTCGAACTCTAAGTTTCTTCTCCTAATAACCGTATAGGATTTCTCACGACTCTGCGTTGTTTTCAATCGTTTTTGAATAACTTTCACTTTCTCCATAGCTTGATGGACTAAGTCTAGTCCTATCAACCCAGCTTCACGAACCTCAAACTATCTAATATGAGATCTACATCTTCTCTCGTAAAGAGCCTCATATGGAGCCAGTTAGATGCTAGAGTGATAACTATTGTTATAAGCAAACTCAATGAGAGGTAAGTGATCATCCCAATTACCTTTGAGATCAATCACACAATCCCTAAACATATCTTCTAAAGTTTGAATTGTGCGCTCTTCTTGACAATAAGTCTTAGGATGAAAAGCAGTACTTAAGTTCACCTTAGAACCCAAACATTTTTGGAAAGACTTCCACAATTCTGTATTAAATTGTGAATCTCTATCTGAAATAATTGACACTGGGACTCCATGAAGTCTGACTACCTCCTGAATATATAACTTAGCATAATTTTCTGTTGAATGGGTAGTCTTTACTGGTAAGAAATGCGCTGATTTAGTCATTCGATCAACAATCACATAAATGGAATCATACTGCCTGCGAGACCGTGGTAAACCTGTAACGAAATCCATATTGATTATCTCCCACTTCCATTCCGGAAGTTCTATATTCTGAGCCATACGACCGGGCCTCTGGTGCTCTACCTTGACTTGTTGGCAATTCGGGCACTTAGCAACGAACTCTACGATACACTTTTTCATACTATTTTACCAATAGACTTCTCTCAAGTCACGATACATCTTTGTGGATCTCTAATGGATTGAATATCTGGAGCTATGAGCTTCCTTCATGATCTTCTCTTGGAGTTCATCCAACCTTGGTACACACAATCTACCTTGATACCTTAATGCACCATCTCCCCCTTGTTCAAAAGCCATTACTTTTTGCTTATGAACATTTGCCTTCAATTAAAGCAAAATAGGATCTTGGTCTTGTGTCACGACCCATGGGTACTCCCTAGATGTAACATGGCACATAGAACCACGAAAGGCTCCATGTAAGCCACTTAGCAAATCATAACATAAGATTTGAACAATAAAGAGTAAAACACATTTCAAGTCTTAAAAAGTTTTTCATAAAAGAAAGTAGAAGTCTAGACTTGTCTCAATATATCTATCTATTACAATACTTGAATGAAATAGGGCCTAGCCCATACAACATGTCCGTAAAGGGAAATACAATAAAGAAAAATACATCATGGGAAAATTCATCCTCAAACCATAGGACTCACCAACAAGTTAGGAGAATAAGCAAATCCAAGATTTATCCACAATGATGATCACCCTTAGAGCCGAACCCTACAATTGGGGGAAAATGTAGGAAAAGTAGGCATTAGTACAATAATGCACTAAGTATGTAGCCATGCATAAAAACCTTTAAAACATGCTAAAAAGGACATTTCATTATAAATCTTGCTATATGCTAAGTTTAAACATCATAAAAATGGTGGTTGGAAAAATAAGTCATAATCACCATATACAATGCAAGTTAGCATCATCTTTAAAACCTTTGAACTCATATACCAAACTCATCATAACACAAGAGGAACACTTCATGAATAACCTCAAAAGAATACTTGTGCAAGTCATGAATAAGACCCCATAAATCTCACCCATGCTAAGTAAACAGCTTTAGGCCATCAATTATGTCGGTCATCTTTTAAAACTCTTGAACACTATGAGGTACTTCTTAAGCACATATTTATTCCTCATTTCATTCAACCCTTAGAGATACTTCAGTAAGCATATCTTAGTTCATTATTAGCTTGAACACTTTGAGATGCTTCCTCAAACATGTCTTAGTTCATTTGTTATTTTGAACACTTTGAGATGCTTCTTTAAGCATGTCTTAATTCATTATATTTGAACTATATAAGATGCTTTCTAAATCATGTCTTAGTTCAATATGTTTTAACACTTTGAGATGCTTTCTCAAGCATGTCCTAGTTCATTATTAATCTTGTTGTAGTTATGATATAGCCTTAACCGACATGAGACCATGTGAGCTTTCACATGAAGATGAGTCCGAGATTTGGACTCATTTAGGGCTTTGTTTATATAGATATAGTGTCCTAAAATGCTTAATTTGTGCCATAAACTGATGTTAAATCCTTGATTTTCAGGTATATGGATTGAGGAAAATATCAAGGACACTAACTGGCAAAAATGAACAAAATAAACTGAAGGATGAAGAAAGTCAAGCCTGGTGATCGCCAAGAGCATTTGGCAAATCACCGAGTGGTTAGATGGACCGCCTAAAGTTCCAGTGTGCTAGCCCTGTGGGAGAAAACCAAGTTGGTGATGAAAATGAGCAGTCGACAAATTGTCGAGTAGTTCCGTGAAGATAAGTTACATCGCCCAAAATTGCAGAACTCGAGGATGCTGAATGCCAAGGTGAAAATGCGATGGAAAAGGTCAAAGGGCGGCTCGCCGAGTGGTTCGGCGAGCTCCACTTACTTCGCGAAATGGCCATTTGTAGCTTGTTTTTGGCGACTATCAATTAGATTTTAAACATTTAGTTTTAGTACACTGGATAAATCTAAAGACATTTGGATATACAAAATTAGCTTAGAATAGTTTTCTCTTGAGTTTTGCATAGTTTTTGAAGAACCTTAGGGATTCAATTTGGAGATTTTGGAAGTGGGTTTCGAATATTTTGTAAATTGAGCATTGTAAAGACTAAATCTCTCTTACCCAGTTGACGGATAATTTGATTCGGTAATCATTTTTACCCTTTTATGATGTTTGGCTAAAACGCCAATTCTTATGGTGTGATCTGGTGATTCTGGGTTGATTTGGTTTATGGGTATTGTTAATTACTAGTTTCAATGCTACTTTTAAGTGAGTTTAATCATTAATTAAGGTTTAATTTATGAATTGTAGTAGCAAATACAACTCTATCTTTGTGTTCTTGGATTATTCGAGAGAAAAGTTTTAGAACTAAGATTATTGATTAATGATTTGTGGGTATTGGGTTGATCTAGGTTTAGCTCAAGAGAGTGAATCCTAAACCCAATCCTACCCATCTAGATAGAAAGAGTGGATAAATTAAGGTGTGGGTTGTTCTTAATTGTCATTTTCGTTGATGTTAAAAAAAAATCACTTGATTCGGGGTAGTTGTTCGAAAGAAAACTATCTCCCTTATAGTCTAGCCTACTAACTGATTTTTATTTGTTTACTAGTAGTTTCAATAATCCATATATCTATATTTGCCTATAATCGATCACATACCGAGAATCCTTCTCCCTATTGTTATATCAAATTTTTGTGACTGTTTGTAGTTAATAATTAAAACCAAAACCTCTATCTGACATTCGTGTCACCCCTTTACTTGATTTATGTGTTTTCTCGATAATTTCTTTTCCTATGGATGATTAGACCATGTTTGCACTTCCTAATTGAATTTAAAACATGTACCGCTCTCTTGGGATTCGACCCCAACTCATTTAGTTGGGTTTTATACTGATTTACGATCGTTGACACCTAGAATTTGATGAGGTGTGCTTGAAACGCTCAATCAAAATGGCATTGCTGCCGGGGAGTGGTGTTGTTTGAAATTCTTTTGGTGAAGTTGAATTGTGTTCTTTTTAGTTATAGTTGAATCTACTTGTTTTTTGTTTTTGGTTTCTTTTGTTGCTTATGTTAAAACATAGGAGGAGATGAGCGTTAACGGGGGGAATGGTAGCCAAGTGGGCCACCATGATGATGTCAGAAACCTCAATGATGTCAATGAGCAAAACATCAATGACCCAGTCGAAATGGGTGGTGTTGGGGCCATTCGTTTGCCTCTAACTGAAAGAAAACGTTGTGTTTCACATCACAAGCACCGTGCTTTAGCTCCTACAACTAATTGGTTTGTTTGGGGGGGGGGTAGCTCATGAGGATTCCCATTAGCATATAAATTTTTTTGTTGATGTCTTTGTACCATTCTCATTTAAGAACATATCGTAAGAATCGGTCTGGTTTAGGTTGTTCCCATTTTCTCTAATGGGCGAGGCAAGCAAGTGGTTGGCGAAAATGCCAAGAGATTCTATCACTTCTTGGATAGAACTGATCATAGTGTTCCAAGTGTGATTTTTCCCTCCGTCAAAGATTATGATGCTTAGAGATAGCATTCAAAGCTTCAAGTGTTTGGAGGGTGACACAATCCATGAGACGTGGTTGAGGTTTACGAAGTTGGTGCTGCAATGGCCAACTCATGGATTGCCCAATAACTTGTTGCTGGAATACTTTTATAGGAGTCTTGACTCGGTCAACAAAAGAGTTGCTGATCAACTTGTTCCCGATTGTATAATGCAACAACCCTATAAAGTAGATTCCCAACTCCTTGATTGTATGACGAAGATCAACAGGGCATCGTACACTAGTGAGGACGGAGTCTCTCCTCTAAACTTTAGAATGACAAAGGAGCAGATCGAAAAGGATCAAGAGAGAGACCAAAACATGGCAAAGATGATGACCCATCTAGATATCTTGGCCAAAAATGTGATAGATTTTGGTATGAAGAGTGTAAATGTTGTAGGTGTTGGTGGAGTGAACCCTGATGTGGGGAAGTGAACTTCCTAGCCAAACAAGGAGGAGGTTATCGTTCTAATTACCCAAGACTGGGTGGAATCAAGGTTGGAATAGAGATGAGGGCTGGAGAGACCGTGATAGAGATTGGCGTGAACACCACTTGGAAGGAAAGAGAGGGGGAGAAGGATAGGTATGTTCCTTTCCATGAGCGTCAAAAGGCCAAAGATTTTGAGAGTGGCCGTACGGAAGATATGCTTCCACTCATTCTCAACAAGGTTGAAGAGTCGATAAAGTTTTGAAAGAAATGAAAGAGGATGTTTCGACCCTCAACCAAATGGTGACTTCTCACTCAGTCTGGATTAAGCAGCTGAAGAGCCAAATGGATCAGATTTCGTCGCATTTGAACCCAAGACAACAAGGGGGGTTGCCTAGTCATACTATGGCAAACCCCAAAAATAAAGCTTGAATGGGTCTTTCCGTCGTGCCACGACGTTAAGTAAGGTGCTTCTTGGGAGGTAACCCAAGTTTTTATTGTTTTAAGTTTGATTTTGAATAATGGGTGTTGATTTTTCAGGTTGAAAAGTGGACTGTGCAGTTTGGCAAACCAAGAGTCCAATTGGTGACTCGCTGAAGAGGTCGGCAAGCCCGACTTGGACCGCCGGTGGACCAACGAAAATCAAAAGTGAAATTCCGTAAAATTCGACAGGCCAATGGCTAAATCGGCGACTCGTCGAACAGGTTGGCGAGCCCAATTCTGTCCGCCATTTAAATCCCAAAATTGACTGGAGGTCCTGTAAAACTTGACGAGGTAAGTCACAACTCGGCGCATCGCTGAGTGGTTTGGCGTGCTCGACTTATACCGCTGAAAGGGCTGCGAACTGAAAAGTTTAAAAGGCCAAACTGTTTAAAATTTCAAAATCTTTCAGATTCTCTCATTTCTAACCACGTACAGTCTCACCCGCACTCTAAATATTCATTCCTTTCGTGTATTTTGCTATTTTCCTTCATTTGTGTGTGTGATCTCGTGCTTTGATTTGGATTACTTTGTCGCCTAGCTTATCAAACTCACAATTCGGCATTCAGGTTGGTTTCTGAACCTCAAACTCTCGATTAGTAGTTGAACTTGAATGCTCTTGGTAATTGTGCATTGTTTTGTGTTGGGTCTCTGCTTAAATTATTTTTGATGTGTTGGTTTTCCTATTTTGTGTTTTAAACCTCTGCCTATACGCTAATTACTTAAAATGATGAATCCCCATATTTAATTTGTTAAATATGATTCTAAATTGTTGGTTTGCGGTTATTTCATGTTGGGTCTAGTTGGCTGAAGTCTTAGTAACCCCTAATTGAGCCAAATGATGTCATTTTCCCAATGATGGAGCGGTTGAAGTTATTATTAAGGGCAAAAGTCATCAAATGGAATATTTTTGCAAAATTGGGGGAAGTCTGAGTACCCCAGAGGCATGGGTCTTGTATGAATTGCATAGTGTGTTAATTTGATTTTGATTTCGGGGGCTACAATCTTGATTTTATTAATCGGGGTTGAAATTTGGCACGTTTGGCAGTTTGGCGAGCTAGGTCGAACTTACTGAATGGTTCAGCGGTTCACCGACATTCCTTTTTGATAGCCCTTAATTGCTTGACTTGGCTAATTTGAGTCTGTAACTTTCGACGGGAAGCCTTAGCTCGCTGAGTTCACTCGGCGACTCACTGAAAGGTTCCTTTGGTCACCCTTTATAAACAGACTGTAATATTTAGTGGGCTAGTCTGAGCTCCCCAAGTGATATCGGCGATTCGCCGAAAGGCCCCAAACTTCGCCGACCTACTATTTTTTTGGAAATTCTTCAGCCTGATCCTTTCGGTGAGCCCAATCTGTCTTGCCAACATGACTCGGCGACTCTCCAACTTGTTCGAAGAGTCTTTCAACAACTTGAATTCTAAAAATTTTATTAAACTAATTCTAACTTTTTTCGATGGGTTTTCGTTATATGGCTAGGACCAATTGGGATGAAAGTAGCATGCCACCCTGCAAACAAACACGGGGCATTGTAATAATGAGGGAGCAGTTGCTTCCAACAAAAAGGGCAAGAAAGCACCTACGAAGGGAGGTAAGGGCAAGGGCAAAACGCCCATAGCTGAGAGTTCGGAGCACAACTCCGGTAGTGATGGGAATCTTTTGATTCTTAGGCTGCATTCTCCGAGCCTGAGGATGACCAACCACTACACACCCATCAAGCAGAGATTTGTTCAGGAGTTCGTCAAGATCCATTTGGGATCCCGGAGTCTACCTCTTTCGCTTCTCATACAGTGCCTGCTCTGGAACAGACGGTTGTTCCAGCACCACCAGTTCAGGGTCCTCCTCCCCGGTTACTCAACTAGTTTAAGGTCGAGGGATTGAGGACCATTCTGAAAGAGAAGAGATTGTCCACGGATGGTGTGGTGGACAGGTACCCTAATGTGTGGGATACTCTTCGGTTCCGCAACTTTGAGCAATTTACCAGGCCCCATGGCCCCTATATTCCTACATGGGTCTGAGAGTTCTATGCTGCCTATGGTGATCTGGTGCATAAGGGAAAGAAGAAGGCAAGTGCCTTCAAGCCAGTGGATTTTCTGATTGCTAGCGGACGACCAGCTAGATGTAGCAGCAATGATATCAACATGGTACTGGACCGGTCTCTAGACTTCATGCATGAGTACCAGAGTTTGACTACGACAAACACTCTGGATGACCTTAAGGTTTGACTAGCTCCCATCATTTTTGACACCACGCCGAGGTTGATTGAGGCCGGATCCCCCCATTGAGAAAAAGGACTAAAACATAGCCGCTCGGTATTAGTTCAGGTTCATCAGCATCTCTATCATGCCGTCACAGAATGAGTCCATCCTCCGCCACCCAAATAAGGCATACCTTGGAAGTATCATAGCTTGGAAGACCCTAAATTTGAGGCTGATTATTGAGTAGGAGATGGCCATGAGGGTCAAACAACATCGGACGTCCCTTCATTTTCCACTGCTCATTACAGAGTTGTGTTGGCGCGATGGAGTTCCTCTTGACGTGAACAGGGATGTTGAGGTCACACCCACATCCTCCACCGACATCCGATGCATTGACGTCGAGTACTCATAAGAAGAGGCGAATAGGAAGAGAGCATCTCCAGTGGATATATCCCCGGAGGTTGATGTTGATTCTATACCTTCAGAGTTAGCTTTTCCTACTCCAGCCTCGGGGTCTTCAGGTACATCTACTTCCACTCCTTCCCAGGCCCAAGGTTCTTCCACTGCCTCCCAGCTTTCTAGAGCTACTACAAGTATCACTGCCTCGAGGACCCCGATCACTCAGGACATGCTTCTCAAGATGGGGTATCTAGCCCATTCCACAGATGTGCGGGCTTCCCAGCAAGAGGCTGAGGTGCCTTGGATGATTGAGCAATCCATTTCTTCTTCTTTAACACCCCTCCGGACATCCATTGATGCTATCACAGTGAGAGTAAAGACTTGTGAGAGAGGATAATAGGTTACTACTGAGGTTATATCTTTGAAAGTCGAGGTCTCCAAGTTGAGGAAGGATGTGGACCATATGAAGTCCACAGACTTCACTTCATTATTTGAGTCAGTAGAGGTTCCTGATGTTCTAGGTGCAGATATCCCAGCCAGTTCTGATATGCCTCTGTCTTCCACCGGAGATAAGACTATGGAGGATGTGGTTGTTGCTGAGTGAAAGGCGGAGAAAGATGAGGAGCAGCTTGATGCTCAGGAGGCAACCATTTATGAGGACTTTCCTGATTTAGAGGAGACGATAATACAATCAGTAATTCAGACATCACTAAGAGATACCACTAGGACAGGGTCTAGTGGAGCTGGTGTTGATGTTACCCCGGGGATTGATGCCCCGACAGACTGAGTAGACATGATCATTTTCACCTCCCTCTCTGTTGTTTTTATTCATTCTTTGTGTTTTTGTTGCATTTGAGGAAAAATGCTTTTCTTTTGTGGGTGAAGTGAGGTATTTCCATACCTACCTCTTGTGATTACATTTTGTTTTTAGTGCTTTGGGTTTTGTGTTTTGATTGTGTTTTGATCTTATCTTGTGGATATTTGAGCTTGTGGCTTCTTGTTTTGAATGGAAATGGTTTTTGACCTATTTTGAAAATTTGTGCCACCTCTTCTGTGTGATTGTGGTTGTTTTTGTGTGAATTTGAGTATCTGTGATGATCTATACCGATGACTTACATAGTGCACTTAATTGAAAGAAATTAATGCATGGCTACGATGAGGCCAAATGAAGTTGCATAGACAATGTATGGACTTTTTGCATCTCGTTGTGACTAGCCGATTATCGAATGAATGTCTTGTGATGAATATTGTACACTAGCTAGAAAGTGTGGAGTGTCGCTTGATATTGGTGTCAATAGCGTGTGTGATATGCTTACCTTGAACATTGTGTGTTGATACCACCTAACATTTGCCCCGTTGTTCTGGTTGACTAAGTGATTCAAGCTCATGAAATGATCTTAGGCAACAATTTTGATGAGTAAAACAAATTGAAACTATACCCCTTTGATGGCCAACCTTGTGAGTTGTATGAACCATACTCGAACCCCCCTTACCCATATCCCTTTCTTGGAAGAAACTTGAACAATTGTGATCCCTTTTTATCCATTCACCCATAACGCTCATGAAATGTGGTTTTTTTGAATAGAAAACTTAGGCCAAAAGCCTAAGTTGGGGGTGTGGTGAAAAGAGAAGGTAAATTAAGAAGTGTGAAAAATTCTCCTTTGAGAATGGTTTTGAAAAAAAAATGGAACCCCTCCATGTAAAAAAATAAATAAAAGAGAAAAGAAGAAAAGAAAAAGAATGAAGAAGTTGTTAAATAAGTGATGAAAATTGTAAAAGAAATGGGGTGTCTGGTAATTCATAAGAAGTTCAATAAAGGGGTGGATTATGCGCATGTTTGAAATGTTAAAGAAACAGAGGAAAGTGATGTTCAGGACACACTTCATGAGGGTGGCAGCCACTGAGCCTAGCTGACCTTATCCTTATACTCAGCCCCATTACAAGCCTTTAAAAGACCTCTGTGATCTTAAGTGAGCTGAAGCGAATGTTAATTGTAAAATAAGGGCAAACCTCTGGCTGAAGTCATGCATGCGTTCATCTTTGTAAGTGTGAGAGTTGTATGTGATTCCGGAACTATAAATTGTTGAAAAACTTGGTGTGAATAGGGAATCATCTTTGTGTGAGGACATTTAAGTACCTTTGTTTAGCTTGTACTTGCATTTGAAACAAGTATTGTGAACTTTGACATCTTTGATAATGGTGAGTCACAATTTGAATCTTTGAGTGCACAATTGGTCATTGCATGAGTAAGTTGAGTCTTGTTCTGTGCATTCATGTTGAGTCTTATGTAGCACTTTTTGAGACATCCTTTTTAAACTGCTGATCTTGTGTTTTACTTGAGGACGAGCAAAAGTATAAGTTGGGGGTGTTGATGAGTCCAAAATCTGGATTCATTTAGGGATTTGTTTATATAGATTTAGTTTTCTCAAATGCTTAATTTGTGCCATAAACTGATGTAAAATCCTTGATTTCTTAGGTATATGGATTGAGGAACAAAGCAAGGACACTAACTGGCAAAAAGGACGAAAACAAACTGAAGAAATAAAGAAAGGCAAGCGTGGTAATCGCCAAGAGCACTTGACGAATCGCCGAGTGGCTAGATGGACCACCTAAAGTTCCAGTGTGTCAGCCTAAAGCGAAGAAACCAAATTGGTGACAATAAAGAGAAGTCGGCAAATCGCCGAGCAGTTCCACAAAATGAAGTTACATCGCCCAAAGTTACATAACTCGAGGATGTTTAATGCCAAGGCGAAAAAGCGATGGAAGAGGTTTTATGGAGGCTCGCCGAATGGTTCGGCGAGCCCGACTTACTTCACCAAATGGCCATTCGTAGTTTAGTTTTGGCGACTATAAATTATATTTTGAACATTTAGTTTTAGTATGCTGGATAAAGATGGATATAGCTAAAGACATTTGGATTTACGAAATTAGCTTAGAATAGTTTTCTCTTGAGTTTTTCATAGTTTTTGAAGAACCTTAGAGATTCAATTTGGTGATTTTGGAAGTGGGTTTTGAATATTCTGCAAATTGAGCATTGTAGAGACTAAATCTCTCTTACCCAGTTGATGGATAATAGATTCGGTAATCGTTTTTACCCTTTTATGATGTTTGGCTAAAAACCCAATTCTTGGGGTGTGATCATGTGATTATTGGTTGATTTAGTTTATGGGTATTGTTAATTACTAGTTTAAATGCTTCTTGAAGTGAGTTTAATCATCAATTGAGGTTTAATTTATAAATTGTAGTTGCAAATACAGTTCTATCTTTCTGTTTTTGGCTTGCTCGAGATGAGAAGTTTTAGAACTAAGATTATTGATTAATGTTTTGTGGGAATTGGGTTGATCTGGGTTTAGCTCAAGAGAGTGAATCCACAAGTCAATCCTACCCATCTAGATCGAATGAGTGGATGAATTAAGATGTGGGTTGTTCTTCATTGCCATGCTTGTTGATGTTCGAAAGAAATCACCTGATACAATGTAGTTGTTCAAGAGAAAGTTATCACTTGTTTGATTAGCCTACTCACTGTTTTTTTACTGTTTATTAGTAGTTTCAATCACCCATATATCTATATTTGCCTATAATCGATCACATCCCGAGAATCCTTCTCCCTTTTGTTATTTCGAAGTTTTTGTGAATGTTTGTAGTTTATAATTAAATCCAAAACCCCCATTTGACATTCGTGTCACCCCTTTACTTGATTTATGTCTTTTCTCGATAATTCCTATTTCTATGGCTGATTAGACCACGTTTGCACTACCTAATTTAATTTAAAACAAATACCGCTCCCTGTGGGATTCGACCCCAACTCATTTAGTTGGGTTTTATACTGATATACAATCGTTGACACCTAGAAATGGATGAGGTGTGCTTGAAACATTAAATCACATGATCCCTCCCGGTGTTACCTACACAGTCAAGGGTTGGTCTACTTGCCTAAGGTAGAACCAGTTTTTTAGCTTAGTTGGATCCACTAGCTAAACATCCTATGGGTCACGTCTTTATGGGATAGACATATTGCTACTATAAACCCAGACTCCACTTGGTGAAGGATTCCATCGCATGAGACATGCTTTGGGAAACACATACTTTACTAGGTGAGAGTTCCCATTTTGGAAGCCCGGACTCATCTATGTGTGTGCCTCCATCTCATTTCAATATCCACGCAGTGCTAGGCCTAAATCCCACATGATAGTTATTAAGTCTCTACTTTGACTCAAGTCTCATGGAAAGATGTCCTTGACAATCAATCCAAGTTAATTCACTAGTAAAGCTCTTTAGACCATGCGTGAGGAACTATCACCATCCATGATCACTTGTACTCTTAGATTCAATTAGGTGAGAAAATCCTTTCAACCTGATTATCTTCATTATGTGAGATAACCTTTGACATTAAGTTCATTATGAGTTCATGAAAATAAACTTTCAATCAGACCACAACAACAACCTAATTATAATGAATTACACTTCACTCTCAAAGCATCATAAAAGCATTTACATGCACTTCATAAAACAAGCATAATCTCATACTTTACCTTCTTGAGGTTAAAACATAATTTCAATCAACACATATAGAATTCAAGAATTAGACATGGATTTAATTATAATAATATTTTGTGAATCTATCACTTCATACATCAATTCACACAATTCACCTTTCTCCAATAAAGACCCACATCATATCATCAACTTTGAGATATATGGGGATTTCATGGGTTCTTTGGGAATTCATCATAAAAACATAGGGAAAGCATCAATTTATACATATTATAAAATAATTCAAATATTAGAATCGTTTTTGAAAGGAACCCATGACTTTGGAATCAAACCATAACTTTCAGGGATTTCTATCTTTGAAATTTGGGTTTTGAAGGGACTCCATGGATGAAGATCTACCTCACCTCATCAATGAAACTCAATGAATTTTATGAGAAGAACTTGTTTTCTTGAACCCTAGATCCAACTTCATTCTTCTTCTTTCTTGAAGTTCTAGAGAGAGAATTTTTGGAGAGGATGAACTTTTGGGAATATAATTTGGGTCTTGGGAATTAATTACATAAATAGTGAGTTCAAAGGGTTAAAAACACTTATATAGGTGTATTAGAACTATACAAAACCACCTCACTTAAAACTAACTTGATTTGGAATTTACCAAAATGACCCTCACTAGGCAGCCTAGTTCCAGGCACCACGGTAGGCTCCACGAGCCATGGTCCCTACCACAATCCGTGTTCCTTCCCGTGGTCCTTTGACTGTGTCTAAGCCATGGTGACTTGGCCTCCAAAACTCTAAGGCATCTTCACGAGCCTTCCCACGAGCCGTGGTTTTCACCACTAGCAGTGAAGTGGCTCGTGGAGGTAAGCTATTGTTGGGCAGCTCAAGGTAGCTACTGCCTTAGCCATCACGAGCCATAGTACTCACAACTGATCGTGGTGGTGGTCATTAAGTGGGGAAGTGTCTTGGAAATTTGGGGAAGCCTTGGCCCTTGGCTTGGGCCTTGCTCCTTTGCCTTGGGTCTTGCCCCTTTGCCTTGGCTTTTGTTGCCCTCACTCTTAGCCCTAGTTGGCCTACTAAACTATGGGGCGTTACAATATCTCCCCATTCGGAACATTCGTCCTCGAAGGACGATTCTAGGCATCTCTTAAAGGACACGACTCTTGACTAGCATCCCATTGCGCATACAACATCAAAATAATGCACAATAGAAAAGAGGAAACATCAACTCCATCTCAAACACACTCAATGCATCTCAAGGAAGTAGGAACTACATCTAACAACCCACTATGCATGAAACTTCAAATTTCTAATCTTTTTAAGGAAGAGCTTCCTTCTCCAAGCTAAAAACCATGCTCAACACAATCTCATGGAGTCAATATGCATTTTACTGTCAAAAAAATCCTAACTAAAGCATGTCTAACAATTCAACAAATTAAACATATAGGTAACTGATACTTAATGCACAACAACATGAGGAGAATCAATCATATAACTCATTTTCTTTCAAAAACATAAACTTTCATGAACATGCATAACTTAAGGAGATCATGGAACACCTAACACACTCATGACTCCAAAACATAAAACAAGCCAAGAGGATCTCTTTGTCTCAATTTAGGGTAGGAATAGAAGGAAAGATATTAGGATATTGGGACATCTAATCGCCCTCGTCCTCTCAAGTAGAACCCTCAACTAAATGACCCTTCTACAACGCTTTTACAGAAACAACCTCCTTACTTCTTAACTAAACTTCCATCAACTCTCAACCTTGCTATCTAAGTACATTATCTTCCCCTTGGGAGCAAGCCTAAACGAACTTTCTAAGCACCATTTCTCTCGATTCAACTAAGTCTGGATCAAAACATCAATGCCTATAATATCAAGTCTATCAAGTAATAAAAGACAAAGCTAAATCAGAATCTAACAAAGCACAAAACACATACCGGTAGCCACATCCGAAGGACACTCTTGTTTACCTCTACCTTGGAGTGCGTAGAATATGTGTTGCTCGAGAGCACTAGTACCTGAACCACTAGGAGAAATTTTCTTTCCCTCTCTTCCTTTAACCTTACGTATCGGGGAATCCTTCATTTTTGCGACCACTCTTACCACAACCAAAACAACCATTCGTTCCGGCTAGACAATAACAATTATGCCTCTTTCCGCACCTAGTACAAGTAGGAAATAGGGGTCTACTTCCCTTTCCTTGAGACTTAGGGTTGGATACCCTCTCTTTGTTAAACTTTGGGGAAATCCTAGAAGGACCTATTCCAGAGAACCTTCCTTGAGGGAAATTATCATAAGCTATTCTAAACCTTTTTTTCTCCCTAGACCTCTCATTAAGTTTCTCTTCCTCAACCCTTTGGGCAAAAATCATAAGATGAGAAATGTTCATATCATGATCAAGCATAGCCGTACGATATTCTTCCACTACTAAGTTGGACACACCTGACGCAAACTTACTTATTTCAAACTTAAGGTCGGCCATTATAGATGGGGCTTATCTCGACAACCGAGTGAACATTAAAAGATATTCCTCCATGCTCATATTACCTTGCCTAACGTTAATAAACCCAACTACTCTAGCCTCTCTCATCTCCAAAGGTAAAAACCTATCAAGAAAACCATTCTTAAACCGTTCCCACTCTATCGAACCCACTTCTACCGGCCTTGCCTCTTTCCATTGATTGAACCAAATCTTAGCAATTCTCTTCAATTGGTAAGCGGCCAATTCCTTCTTCTCTACTGGATTCACTCCCACAAAGTCCAACACCTTAGAGACCTCATCTATAAACTCTTGAGGATCTTCCTCCATCTTTGACCCATAAAATTCCACAGTTTCTATCCAGGCTTGAGTCAACAATTGAAAGCCAAAACTAATCTTCTCATTAGTCACTACATCGGTCAAAGGATCAACTGAAACATGAGGAGCTTGAGGAGGAGCTCCTTGATCAACATTGTCTCCCTCGATTCCAGTAGTGAGAGATCATTGAGTAGTTTTATCCTGCAGACCACCCGACAGGGATTAGGAGAGAGATCTTATTGAGTTAAACTCTATGGCACGACTTAGAGTAATGAAGAAGTGAAGTTTCCTAATCATCTTGTAGCTTGTCATTCGTAAATGTGGTGTGCTTCACATTATGAATAAGTCTCTACTAGAAGTGGATTCGGAGACATCATCCTAGAACCATTCTAAACCTCATGCTCTGATTACCAAGTTTGTCACGACTCAGGGATACCCCCTAGATGTAACATGTCACATAGGACCCCGAAAGGCTCCATGTAAGACACTTAGCATATCATAACAAAGGAATAGAATAATAAAGCATAAAACACATTTCAATTCTTAAAAAGTATTTCATAAAATAAAGCAGAAGTCTAGACTTGTCTCAATTTAGCCATGTATTACAATACTTGAATGAAATAGGGCCTAGACGATATAGCATATATGAAAAGGGAAATACAATAAAGGAAACTACATCATCAGAAAAGACGTCTTTGAACTGTGAGGACTCACCAACAAGCTAAGAGAATAAGCAAATCCAATATTTAGCCACAACGATGATCAACTCGAAAACCGGACCCTACACTTGGGAGAAAATGTAGGAAAACTAGGCATTGTAAAAAAATGCAGGAAGTATGATAGCCATGCATAAAAACCTTTAATACATGGTAAAAAGGGACAATGCATTATAAATCTTGCTATATGCCAAGTTTAAACATCATCATAAAGATAGTTGAAAAACATAAGTCATAATCATTATTTACAATACAAGATAGAATCATCTTTAAAACCTTTGAACTCATATACCAAACTCATCATAACACAAGAGGAACAATTCAGGAATAACCTCAAAAGACTACTAGTGCAAGGCATGAATAAGACTCCAAAAATCTCACCCATGCTAAGTAAACCACTTTAGGCCATCATTCATGTCCGTCATCTTTTAAAACTCTTGAACACTATTAGGCACTTCTTAAGTACATCTTAGTTCCTCATTTCATTGAACACTTAGAGATACTTCTTTATGAATATATTAGTTCATTATTAGCTTGAACACTTTGAGATGCTTCCTCAATTATTTCTTAGTTCATTTATTATTTTGAACACTTTGAGATGCTTCTCCAAGCATCTCTTAGTTCATTATATTTGAACTTTATGAGATGCTTTCTCAAGCATGTCTTAGTTCATTATGTTTGAACACTTTTTGATGCATTCTCAAGCATGTCTTCGTTCATTATTAATCTTGTTGTAGTTGGGATATAGCCTTAACCGACATGAGACCATGTGAGCTTTCACATGATCCCTCCTGGTGTTACCCACACCGTCAAGGCATTATCTACTTGCCTAAGGTAGAATCAGTTTGTTAGCATAGTTGGATCCACTAGCTAAACATCCTACGGGGTACGTAGTTATGGGATACAAAGATTGCTATTAGAAACTCGGACTCCATTTGGTGAAGGACTCCATCTCATGAGATATGCTTTGGGAAACCTGGATTCTACTAGGTGAGAGTTCCCATTTCGAAAGCTCGGACACATCTATGTGTGAGCCTCCAATTCATTTCAATATCCACTCGGTGCTAGGATTAAATCCCACAAGATAGTTATTAAGTCTCTACTTTGACTCAAGACTCACGGAAAGATGTCCCTGACAATCAATCCATGTTAATTCCCCAGAAAATCTCTTTAGACCATGCGTGAGCAACATCACCATCCATGATCACTTTTACTCTTAGATTCAATTAGGTGAGAAAAGCCTTTCAACCAAATAATCTTCATTATGTGAGAAAACCTTTCACATTAAGTTCATTATGAGTTCATGAGAATAACCTTTCAATCATCCCACAACAAAAACCTAATCAAAATGAATAAAACTTCACTCTCAAAGCATCACTAAAACATTCGCATACACTTCATAAAATAAGAAAAATCTCATACTCTACCTTCTTGAGGTTAAAACCTAATTTCAATCAACACATGTGAAATTCAAACATTATACATGGATTTAATCATAATATCTTGTGAATCTATCACCTCATACATCAATTCATACAATTCACTATTCACCAATATAGACACAAATCATATCATCAAATTTGAGAAATATCGGGATTTCATAGGTTCCTTGGGAATTCATCATTTAAACATAGGGAAATCATCAATTAATACATACTATAACATAATTCAAACATTAAAATCATTTTTGAAAGGAACCCATGACATTGGAATTAAATGCTAACTTTTGGGGATTTTTATCTTTGAAATTGGGGTTTTAGAGGGACTGCATGGATGAAGGCTATCCATGGATGAAGAGCTACCATACCTTATCAATGAAAACCAATGAATTTGATGAGAAGAACTTTTTTTCTTGAACCCTAGCTACAACTTCCATTCTTCTTCTTCGTTGAAGTTCTAGAGAGAGAATTTTTGGAGAGGATGACCTTTTGGGAATATAATTTTGGTCTTGGGAATTAATGACTAAAATTGTGAGTTTAAAGGGTTAAAAACACTTATATAAGTGTATTATAACTATACAAAATGGCCTCACTTAAAACTAACTTTATTTGGAATTTACCAAAACGACCCTCACAGACAGCCTAGTGCAATGCACCACGGTAGGCTCCATGCGCCGTGGTCCCTACCACGAGCCTTGGTCCTACTCATGGTCCTTGGGCAGTGTCTATGTCATGGTGTCTTCGACTCCAAAACCCTAAGGCATCTTCACGAGCCTTCCCACGAGCCGTGGTCTTCACCACTGGCTGTGAAGAAACTCGTGAAGGTAAGCCATTCTTGGGCTGATCAAGGTAGCTGCTGCCTTAGCCACTGCGAGAAACACCATGAGACGTGGTCCTCACTGCTGGCCGTGGTGGTGGTCATGAACTGGGGCAGTGTCTTGGCAATTTGGGGCAGCCTTGGGCCTTTCCCCTTTGCCTTGGCTCTTGTTGCCCTCACTCTTAGCCCTAGTTGGCCTACTAAACTACGGGGTGTTACATATTGTTTCTCTTTTACTTCAAACACTAGTAACGATTCAGCCCCATTCATCACCAATACTCCCCCTTTAGTGGAATACATAACTCAAACTCCTAATCATGCATGTCTATGCATATCTTTTGCTAACACTTTCTTGTCTACCTCTACATGGGAGGTGCTACTCATATATAATCTGCTCAAAGCATCAACAACAACATTAGCCTTACCTCGGAAATATAGAATTGCCATATCATAATCCTTGAGTAACTCTAACCACCTCCTTTGTCTGAGATTAAGGTCTTTCTGACTAAAAACATATTGAAGGCTCTTATGATCAATGAACACACTTACATAAAAATAATAAATATAGTGACGCCAGATCTTCAAATCAAACACTACAGCGGCCAACTCTCAATCATTGGTTGGTTAATTCTTCTCGTGAACCTTCAACTGTTGGAAGCATACACTATAGATTTGATATTCGGCATTATAACACAACCCAATCCAACTCTAGACGCATCACAATATACCACAAAACCTTGTGTATGTTCTGGTAAGGTCAATGTTGCGTAGTAGTCAACCTAGTTTTCAATTCCTGAAAGCTTTTCTCACAAGCTTCAGACCATTGAAACCTTATTGTTTTCTGGGTCAACTTAGTCAATTGGGATTAAATAGATGAGAACCATTTGACGAACCTTCTATAATATATAGTCAAAACAAGTGGCACCCTGAACGAAGAGATAATGAATTCTCAGAAGGGGATACTTATTCTTGATAGTAACGTTGTTCAACTGACGGTAATGTAAGCACATTCTCAAAGAACATCTTTCTTCCTCACAAATAAGACAAGAGCACCCGAAGGTCAAACACTTAGTCGAATAAAACCTTTCAACAACTCTTTTGACTCTTTCAACTCTGTTGGTGCCATTTTATACGGTGGGATAGAGATAGGAAAAGTATCGAGAAGAATATCTATACCGAAGTCTATTTCTCTCTCAGGAGGGACTCCGTGAATCTCATCTGGAAAGACTTCTGGAAACTCTTTTACTACTAGAATTGGATGAATACAAGATCTTTCAACACTAGAGTAATTAACTAGGACTAAGTGATAGACACACCCCTTGGGAACTAACTTTCTCGCCTTAAGGTACCAAATGAAATGACCCTTAGGCACTGCTGAACAACTACTCCACTCTATAACTGGCTCATTAGAAAACTAGAACTTAACAACTCGAGTTGTACAATCGACTGAGGCATAACATGTATGAAGCCAGTCTATACCTAGAATGACATCAAAATCTACCATGTCTAACTCAACTAAATCAGCCATGGTGCTATTGTGATTGACGAAAAAGGTACAATTATGATAGACTCTCTAAGCTAGAATAGACTCACAAATAGGTGTAAAAACACTGAAGGACTCAAGAAATTGCTCAGGAAGAACATCAGAATTCATTGCAACATAAGGAGTCACAAAAGATAGATTCGCTCCTGGATCTAGAAAAGTATAAACACCAAAATTAAAGACTTTGATGATACCAGTGACAACATCTAGCGAATCCTCTTACTCTTGGCGACTAGTAATAGCATACAGACGGTTCACTCCTCCCTTTGCCCCTGAAGTAGGTCCACTAGATGCAGCTCTGTCTGGTGGAGCAACTGAAGAAGATTGGTCTCTATTGCATCAATTACCATTACTTTGTCTTTTGTTAAGGCACTCTTTCATGAAATGACCATTCTTACCACACTTGAAGCAACCAGTGGAGCCATCACGACACACTTCTGAGTGGGTTCTACCATACTTAACAATTGCAGGAGTCTCATTACCTCCTTGTGCCACACTATCTTAAGACTGCGCAGGTCTAGCTCTAAAGTTTTGTGAATTCTGATTGTTGAACTCACCTCCGTTACCTGGTGCAGGTGCACTAGGAGATGGTGGAGCAGGTCACTTTTGCTTATGTTGAAGAGAAGAGCGGCTCGCGTTACTATTTTGCTGCCTGAACTCATTCCCTGATGTCTTATCCTTCTTGTTTCTAAATTCTTTTCTTTCCCTTAGCTTATCCTCCTCAACTTGTTACACGTGGATCATTAACCTTGCTATGTCCATATCCCCTATCAGCATAGTTGTCTTGACTTCCTTACTTGACAGACGAGAAAATCCAGCAACAACCATAGATTTTTGCTTAAGAGTGAGGAATTCTCGTACCTTTGCTTCTCTAAGTTTACAGGGAAAGAACCACCCCATAAAAGCAATCTCGAACACAACCCAACTCAAAATCGGTGCACCCTCTACTCTACCTTTCTTCCATTGGTCAAACCAAATCCTAGCAACACTCTTCAGTTGGTATGTAGCTAGTTCCACTCACTCAGCATCAATAACATGCATAACCTCAAAAACTTTCTGCAGTTCCTCTATAGAGTTTTCTGGATCCTCATTGACACTTGAACTAGTGAAGCTTGAAGGATTCATCCTTAAGAACTCATGGGTCCTAGAAGTTTCAACCACTTCTTGTCAATTTTCTCTGTCCAACTTGATTGGTAAGAACTTGACTCAACATCCAGATAGCTTCAAAGAACTCAGGATTGGTGACCTCTCCTTGGGAATGCACTTTTGGTGAATTAGGTACCTCTTGTTTCTCAATGTTCCTCTTAGCGGGACGACCTCTGATAGCTCTTTGTGGAGGCATGATCTGAAAGATATGCGCAAGCACTAATTAGAAGAAACTTTTTAGAGATAAACTTTATTGCACGAATGATTATGAAAGAAGTGAGATATTTCCTAAATGTCGCAGCCTTCTAATTATAGATGTGACACACTTCACACCGATAACTAGGACTCTACAAACACGGCTTCATAGACTCTCTAGGAATCTTGAATTATTTGCTCTGATACCAAGTTTTTCATGCCCAGAGTCTACACCCTAGGAGGGACTGGAACTCGAGAACCATTACTGGCCCCAAGCGGACCCTTGGCCTATCTTAACTCTTAGCGGAAGACTTACTAAACAAAGATAAGTTCCTGAAATAAACTAGGATGTTGTAAAATAAAACATTCAACTAGCCAATAAGGCAACTAAAGTCTTATAATCAAAACAACCAAAGTGAACAAGACTAATGAACTAATAACTATCTCCCTACAAAGCCTCTAATACAATGAGAAATGTTGGGACAAGACCCCCAATCATCCTAACAACTAAAATGATAAAGCAATAACAAAGGGATCCTCCAGAAAACAAGAAGGCTCACAAAATGGATCCACTAATATAAATTCAATATAAAGAAAGCTTTAAAACATGTTGATAACACTACAAAAAAATGTTCAATTTATAGGGGTTATTTTGTCAATTTATGGCGGTTTAGGGATCACACAAATTAAATTGTGGCGGCTTTTAAAAGCGCTTCAATTACCGTTGCCACGAGCATATTTGTAGCGGTTTTATTAAACCTCCATGACGTTCCCCGCAAAATGACTTTTAAATTTGTGGAGGTTGTTTAGTGTTAGTTTGTGACGGTTTAGAACCTTTACAATATGATCTCAGTATTTTAATAATTAGATTTGCGTTGGTTTAAAAATGTCATAACATGAGATTAATATTTACATAATTTGATCTGTGGAGTTCTACAAAATTATTATTTTTATTTTAATAATTAATGTGCTATTTGATATACTTCAAGCCTTCAAAATAATAAATAATTTTACTAAATAACACATTTATAGCAAATCAAATTTCATTAAACAGGTCTATATTAATAAGTTCCACAAATTCAAATTCATGTCAAATAAAAGTAATATAAACTTGTGTATAATAACTTCAACATTACAATTCTAAATACTTTAAAATCCACATCAAATAAACATTAAAAAAGCATCTATAGCATTTGCTTGGTGATTTAAG
>JAJOOH010016886.1:0-44591 GCA_029582605.1 Solanum gracilifrons
TAAATCTATGTTGATAATTCTTTTCTTGTTGATTACCTCCTTGGTCCGGCAAGTAGCAACAAGGCGAGTTCTAACGCGTGCACTCATTAAAAAGACTTCTAAACGAAAGAATTATCAATGCATGCAAAACACTATTCAAGAATTGCTTATTTACTATTCATACTTTGATAATCGCTCATGGTTCCCACAACTCTAGTTGTGGAGTTTAGTTACCCATAATCATATGAACACAATTCATTATTTTAGATGAAAGAATTATGAACTTACGTAAGAAGAATAATAAACCCAGAAATTCAACTTGAATTGCAACACCAAAATCTTCAAAACGAACTTAAGAAATTAAGAATTGCTAAAGTTGCAAGTTAATCTCCCAAGTCAAGAACTAGAATAAAATAATAATGTCTAACCCTAAAATAAGAAGAATAAAAGAATCCTACAAAGTATCCTCTATGAATTATTTCTCAAAAATAATTATTTCTCAAAAATAATTATTTCTCTGCACTATTTATAAATTTAGAAAAATCCTAAATAAAATAACTGAGTCCAAATAAAATAAGAAATTCAAAACCAAAAGGAATTGAATTCCTTTTTACTTTTCTCGCGTGAATTATTTGCTATTTCTGTTGCCGCCGCCTTCATAATAATAAGAACCCTCCGACTGCTGACACGTGGCAGTTGCAGGCTGTTTGAATTGCACATAACATTACAGCCGTCTAGTTCTCTTGGCTACCAAAAATTGACTCGTAGCAATGATTGCATCAAACCAACTTTATATATAAATATATTATCATATTAAATTTAGTTGTCTGTTTGATTTCCTTCTTCAACCTTTCATCTTTAATTCGTTTTAGCTCCAAACTTCTTCATTTTTCCACCAATTTAATCCTTCAAATAAAATATACTTCCTCCGTTTCAAAAAGAGTGGTCTGATTTGACTTGACACGGAGTTTAAGAAATTAAAGAAAACTTTTGAATCTTATGGTCCTAAATTAAAGTTATGTCAAATGTACAAAATTGCCCTTAATCTTGTGGTCTTAAACATGTCAAGTGGAAAGCAAGAAGTAAAATGTTACCAAAAAAGGAAAGAGGTCATTCTTTTTGAAACTGACTAAAAAGGAAAGGAGGTCATTCTTTGTGAAACGGAGGGAGTACTATTTAGCACAATCCATAAAATTCACGCTTAAAAAGGACAAATATAAATAATAAATATGAGGCAAATAATGATTAAAAATATGTATTTTGGCCTCACATCAACCTTTTTATCACAGAAGTCTCCAGAGGCAAGCCTCCACTTCATCCACGCAACACGAATACAATCAGTGACATCATCATTGACGTCCCAACTTCCCTAGATAACCAAACAAATATACTTGATACTATCTCTCTTAGGGATAACTTGAGTGTCAAGCCTTACTTCCATGCCAGCCTCATTCACTGTTGCACTTCAATTTTTATTTTTTGGTCCTGCTCAACTTAAACGCTTTAGACTCCAGAGTTTTTCTCATGACCTCCAATTTAGCATTAACTCCATCACTTGTCTTATCAATCAGTTATATGTTAATCTAAAATAGCATACACCATGACACCTCATCTTGGATACACAACATTAATTCTTCCATCACCAAGGAAAATAGGAACGGAATAACTGATCCTTAGTGTAACCCCATCTCAACTAGGAATTTCTCAGAGTCTACTCCTACCATTATAACCATGTCTTGGATCCATTATACATGCCTTATCACCCTTAATGTAAGTCACAAGTACACATTTAGCCTCCAGGCATCTCAAAAAAATATCACTCGAACTTTTTCATAAGCTTTTTCAAGGACAGTGAACACCATATGGAAGTCCTTCTTCTTTTCTCTGTATTTCTCCATCGGTTTCTTTAACAAATGGATGCTTTAGGAGTCAATAACCCCGACATAAAATCAAATTGGTTCTCGGAAATGGACATACCCCTCTTTACCCTCATTTCTATCACCCTCTCCTAAATTTTCATTGTACGGCTTAGAACCTTGATGCCCTTGTAATTGTTATAATTTTGGCTATTACTCTTTTTCTTGTACAATAGGACATTGTACTCCACCTCCATTCGTTGGGAATTTTTTCCATTTTAAAAATGACATTAAACAACCTAGTCAACCAATCCATGCCTATTATGTTTGTGCTCTTCCAAAATTTCACTAGAATTTCATCTAGTCCGGACGCTCCTCCCCTGCTCATTGTATAAATAGCACGCTTAACCTTCTCAACTGTAATACACCTACAACACCCAATATCTTGGTGTCTCTCAGAGTGCTCCAGATCCCCCAACATAATATCTATGTCTCATTTTTCATTCAAGATCTTATGGAAGTATGTTTGTCATCTTTGCCTAATGAGGTTGTGTTTCACCAACAAGATGCCTTCTTCATCCTTGATACACTTCACTTGATCAAGGTCTCAAGCCTTTCTCTCTCTCACCTTTGCGAGCATGCATAATTTTCTAATCTCCATGTTAAATACATACATTCAAAAGGTTGTCTTTTTAACTGTCGTAACTGCAAACTTAGCCTCCAGCTCTGTCTCCTTATATATTGCCTTATTTTTCCACTTCTCCTCCTCATCCTTGGAGTCCACCAAATTTACATAAGTATCCTTCTTCGCTTCCACTTTACCCTGGACTTCTCTATTCCAACACCAATCCCTTGATGATCACGTTACTCCTAGAACTTCTCTAGTTGTTTCTCAAATGCAACTAGTTGTGTTATTCCACTTTTTCATGACCCAAATTTGGGTGTGATATAAGTCGTCTTATCACACCAAGACAAGTCAGCCTAAAACCCAAATAACATGATAAATGCGAAAGTAAATCAAGAATAATAGTCTAACACCATACAAAAATGTGGAAATCAAAATCAACTTAAATAAACCTCCAAAATCAAGTTGTCACGTGTACAAACCTCTAATGTATTATAATAGAAATGAAGTAATGCAATTCTCAATATTATTGTATCTAAAATAGAACAAGACCATATAAATGAGTAAGAAATTCCGCGGAGAAATAAGAAACTACCTTTCAACTCTCCACAATAAGCCTCGAATGAACTAGGGGAGAATAATCACAAAGATCTGGTTTCGTAATTTATACAAGTATCAAAGAAAGGAGTGATTACCATACAATATGGTATTGTAACGACCCAGAAAACTAGTAAGTGAAACTAGAGCTTAACGAGTTTATTTTTGAGTTTGATGTGGGGTTTGAGGTTGTAAATTGATGTCCCGAGCTTTGGTTGAGGGTTTAGGGGTTAAACGTCAAGGTATGACCCCTCCAAGGACCAACCAAGGGTCCTTGAGGAGGACCTTAAAGTCTAAACCCCAAAACTGCCCAAAAAACCAAAAAGTTGTCAAAAAGATGTGACCTACGGATGGGACCTACGCCTCGTAGGTCCATCGACGCCTCGTAGGTCCATCGACGCCCCGTAGGGCTTGGTCGTAGGTCAAGGCTCAAGGTGACAAGCTCCAGACCCAAACCACGACTTGCCAGCATGGCTCGTGGACCCACCCACAGTCCGTGGGTGTTCGTGAGTCACACCTAAGTTGTTGTCCAAGACTCGGCCAAGGTAAGGGCAACATGGTAAATTCCTTTTAAGGTTAGTTAAGTTAGGGGACGGTTATTATTGATAAATTAAGGTATTTTAAGGCTTTTAAAAGTATTAAAATACCTTTTTCAATTCATTATTCCCAAACACTCAAATTAGAAACCACACCCCTTCCAAATATTCTCTCTAGAAACCACCATTGGAGAAGAAGGAGTCAAGCTTTGAAGCTCAATATCCCACCTTCCTCACTCAATTTTCGTGGAGTTTCTTCCCTAAAAGTATGGTAGTCTTCATCCTTGATTAAGTTTCATTCAAGGATCCCTTTCAAAAGATGATTTCAAGTTTCAAAAATCCCCCAAATAGCTAGGGTTTCAACTCAACCCCATGGATTCCTTTCAAGGTTGCTTTTAAAGGTTGAATTATGTTTGTTTATGAATGTATTATTGATTTTATATGATTTTAATTCGAATTACTCAAGAATCCATGAGTTCCCCAATCCTAGCTATGGTTCTTCCTTACATTATGAATGTTGTTGCAAGTTGGTCCAATTGATTGGATGTGAGTAGATTATGATGTGATTTCATGAATTTAGTATGATTCTACATGTATACTTGATTAACCTAAGATTCTAGGTTGAAATTGATGCGGCCTAGCGCTATGTCATGAAAGAGGCAAATTGAGGGTTTAGAGGTGACCTTCTAAGATTGATGAACTTCATGATGAATTGCCTTTAGATTAAATCACCTATACATGAATTGATTATGAGCAAAGCTTGTAGACATGAACGAACTTGATTAGGTCTTACATGATGAATAATGATTGAAGTAGTGTTGAGATTTAGTTTACTTGATGCTATATGTCTATAATTGAGTAAGAATGAAGCATGTGGTTAGTTTACCTTGAGAGTTAGGTTTACATGATGACCATGTGAGGTGTTGCTTGAGAGTAATGCTCATAATACGAAGATGACTCCTAGGGCTTTAATGTAAAACCTAATATGAATAAGTTAAGGATGTTAAAGCTTAAAGAAGGAAGATATTATGTATGTTGAATTATATATGGCATTATTGTGAAAGGACTTCATCCACATGATCTATAATATCAGTATATGAGGGTATACATGGAATGGATGTTGTAATTGAGTTATGACTATATCTATGTCTCATGTGGTGAATGTTAGATGTGTTGACTTAACATGATCCTTGAATGCAAGATATGAGGTGTATGCATGATTATGATGTTATGTGCATGTTTTATAAACACTTAGAAAGTGAAATGTCTATGATGATAATGTTGTTGTTATGTCATTGACAGGGAAATCACACACACACACACCCATGCATAAACATGACTATGATGTGACTAAGGTGTTGTTGAAAGGCTAATTCTCATATGCACCCTTACACATGACTATGCATGAAGTATGTATGTTTATGATAAGCTTGTTGTGTTGATTGAAAGGCTATTCTCATGAACACACTATGAATATGATGTGAAAGGTTTACTCACATATTAATGATTCTAAGGTTGAAAGGACATTCTCACCTTATGAATCTATGAGCTATTATGATACTATGTTGGTTTGAGTGCCTAGTGCATTCTCTCATGAACATGAACTTAAGTAAAGACTTAATATGAATTTAAAGGAAATTATGCTTAGCACCGAGTGGATATGAGTATGAGATGGGTTCTTTCACGCTAGTAGTTGGGTTCCCAATATGGTTATCTCATGAGATGGAAACCTCCACGTTAGTAGCTAGGGTTTTTAGAAGAAATCTCCATATCCCATAACTATGTGCCCACATAGGTCTTTATCTAGTAGATCCACCTAAAAGCTAAAATGAATGTTCTACCTTAGGTAAGTAGGACACCTTTTTTCGGTGTGGGGGTAGAACAACGGATTCCATGTAGCTCACATGGTCTATGTCGGTTAAGGCTATTTCCTTATATGATAAGAATATGAATTATGATAAGAACATGAGTTATGTATTCTGGCTCCTCAAGAGGTTCTACGTAGTATGAGTGGGGGTATGAGACTTCATTCATGCATTGCACAAGTAGACTTTGAGAGTGGGCATGGTATGTCTCTCTTATGATATGATGAGTATGAGTTAAATGTATGTTTTATATGAATTATGAACATGAACTATACTTATGACTTCTTAATGAGCTTTACTTAGTGTGAGTGGGGGCATGGGACTTCACTTAGACATTGCACAAGTAAACTTATAAAGAGGCTATGATGTGGTTTCCTTATGTTATGAAGATATATGAAATTATGTATATATGGATTGTTGCTATGAGTGACTTTACTCATTATAAGATATGATTATGAATGTCTCCTTGTCTATGAGTGTTGGCTATGGATAAGGTCAAGGTATATTATGCATGATCATGGTGGCCTAGAATGATACTTAGTGTAGATAGGATTATGGGATCCTATCTATCCATTGCACAAGTAGAGCTTAGGGTTGCTTATGTGACAGTTCTATTATGATGATATTATCATGGTATGTAATTATGAATGTGAACTATGTCTTGTGATGATTGGAGTATGCATTATGTTGTGTTGGAGACTATGCTTGTGACTATGACGATATCCTTTATGTTATGATGAATTTTGGATGGTTTGTCTTATGAGCTACATTCTCCAACTATTTTAAAGATGATGTTCAAAAGTGGCATATAGCATGGTTTCAAATAAAATGTCCCTTTTATGCATGTTTTAAGGATTTCTATGCATGGCTTCCATACTTAGAACATTTTATGCTAACCCATATTTCTACATTTTCTATAAGTGTAAGGTTTGGTGATATCTGATTCTACCCTCGTGGCTAGGACTATAGTAGATCAAGAAGAAGAAGATTGGTGAGTCCTCGTAGAATTCGAGGGCTTGACCATATGTCCTTTATGTCTTTCTTTTATGTTTTAGACTTATGTAAGGGCTATGTCCCTAAGATTGTATTCAAGAGTTTTAATCCAAGTATTATATATGGTTTGAGACATGGTGTTATAGACTCTCTCATTTTCTAAAAGACTTCGATTGTAAAGAAAAGTTTTAAATTTTTCGCATTTTCCCTATGTTCTTATGTCATGATATGCTAAGGGCTTGTATGAGACCACTTCAAGGTCAAGTACGCCGTGTTACGTCTAGGGGGTACCCCTAGGTCGTGACAGGTACTCAACAAGCAAACCACTAAACACGAAGGAAAGCAATATAGAGTATGGGTACACCAAACACTCCAACTGAACCTCTACAATTACAACCTATACAAAATCAGCCCAACCTAGAAGTACATAATTAATACATCACACAACATGAATATCAACCCTTCATCGCATACAACTCATCAACACACAATTCATAAGCTTAAAGAACAATTCCCAACACAAACAATCATAAGGTTCATGAAACTACTAATCTACAATGCAATAAGATGAAATGTCAAATATAGTGATGCATGCATGTCCTATGATACACATATGTTGAATATCGGGCCAATATTCATAGGGGACTCACAAGGTCCATGTATTCATCGCAACTATTTCCCTTCGGCATATCTCACTCACCGAAACCATTTTCCTTCGGCGGCGTCGAAACCATTTACCTCAGCATCATCATCATAATAAATCTCATCACAATATTTCAGAACCAATGCAAATAGGCATGTTCATACAAATCATGAGAATATGATGAATTTCATATCAATTCACAGACCTTATCAACACAATCATGATACAACCCCAATAGTGAATCAATCCAAACATTCAAATTTATTAACACTTTACACGTCCATATCATTAAGTTGTTTTTTTATTACCCTCTTTCCTAATTATAATTATTCAATATGAACAAGTCAATGCCATCACCAAATCCCATTACTCTCCAACATACATTTAACAAAGGTTAAGAGGTTTACTTGCCTTATACAATCAAACAATAACTCCGGAACATGAGCTTTTCATTTTCATTGGGTCTCCAAATCAATGCAATCTATTCAAATAAATAATCATCATAAGAAATCAAATTTAACACCCAAGACTTGTGGAATTTGGGGTCAAATCGACCCAAAAGACTCTATTCGGAAAATGAGGTTTGAATATAGAAATTTATACGAAATTTTGGTACCTAAGAAAGTTGGAAACCACTAGTGAAAACCATTTCAAAAATAGAGTTGAATTCAATCTAAAAACATCATTTTATCCAAAACCTTTAAACTTTATAAAAACATCCAAATTTTAGACTCAAAACCCAAGTTAAATCCTCAAAATATTGAAATAATTAATGGGTAAAAGAGTTAGGAAGTTAGAAATTGTTACCCAATAAAAGAAACTCGAAAATCCCTTTTGAAATAGTCTAAACCAAGCTACAAGGGTTCAACATTAGGATAAAAGGAAAGAAATCCCAATTTTTGAAAGAAAACATTATTCATGCATCAACTACTCTCACTATCACAACCTAAGGCCTTGCAATCGCGATTAGTAAGCAAGTAAACTCATTAAAGATGACCATCGCGATTGCGAATGGAACACGCGCGATCGCGATGACCAAGAAATTGACTCTATGCGATCATGACAACCCTACACGTGATAACGAGGGCCACACAAACAACCCTACACGATTGTGAGAGATGGTCTCACAATCATGTCGAACATCTAATCAGACACTAGATATCAGAAACCAACAATTCATACAAGGTACATAACCACCTAATGAACCCTTGGGATTCATTTTAGACCGTGAGTACACAAACCAGATATGCTACTCTACTAAACTCAACGTTTATAACTTAATGCAACCATAGAAATACGAATTTGAGGTCTCCTTGATCCAAAACTCTTGAAAGTCGTAATAAACTAACTTAACGCTAAAAAAGAACAAACTTCATCGGGACCTCTAACAAATCAACCAAGATCTCTCCTAAGCCTAGAATCTTCCTTCGAATCCAATGGAATAATCAAAAATCTAATTCGAGCCTCCTAACTCCAAACATTGACCAAAGTCAACCCTTGGTCTTAAATCACCCAAACATCCAACTCAAGGGCTCAATTCCACAAAATAACGTCGAACCTGAAACCGAGAAATCTCATAGACCAAATTCCAGAATTTAGATTTGTAGGAACTGATGTAATTCCATCACGAGACTCGAAACTCTGATTTATACCAAAAACCACTTTTAAACATTTTACACCTTCCAAAAATCATAGCATTTGAATAATATTTCCAAACCAACTTCACAAACTAAATAGAAATGACTCGGGCCAACTATCGGAAGGGTTAAAATGGTATTTTTTATGAAATTTTCCAAGAATGAACTTTCGAGTCATTACACATATATAGTTTGCATCCCCACTACTCCTCCAAGCCTCCATTAGAAATTTCTCCCCCATCTTACGAGGGAGGGGAGGGGAGGGGTAAGGCTACCCCTATCTAATCCTCAATTGTCTTTATATTGTCTTCTTCTCCCTCTCTCGCTTAATTTCTAGGTCCATCACCAAAAGCTTATGTTTGATAGCATGATTATCACTCCGGGTAACTTTGCAGCCCTTACAAAGGCCTCTATCACCCTTTCTAAAGAGTAAATAATCTATTTAGATTTTGGCCATTGTGCTACAGAAGCTAACCAAATTGTTCACCATCTTTGGAAAGCACTAGTTTTCTATCACCAACTCAAAATATCTAGCAAAACCTAAGAGTGAGGCTCCACTTCCATTTTTATCCCTCAACCCACAACAACTAGATGTTGCCCCAATATGGCCATAAAATCTCCACTAGTGAATATCTTCTCGATCCAATAAACTCCTCACAACCTCATTCAAATCCTCCAAAAAGTGTTTGTTGTCCTACTTGTTTAAGACCACTTAAGGCATGTAAATGCTAATAATTTTCTAATTAAGCCTTCCAATGACTAGCTTAATCATCATCATTATATAAGTTGTCAGCAGTCCTTCTAATCTCTACCAATTGACCCCTAAAGTCCCAATCTACTAAAATACCTACTTCATTTCTATCCCTTGAGCCTCCTGAGTACCACAACTTACCATCCACATCTTGTGCCTTGACACCTACTCATCTAGTCTCTTGGATACAAGTTATATTAATCTTCCTTTTCTTTAGGATATCTACTAGCTCTATGAATTTCCCATCGATGACCCTATGCTCTAAGACCCTAACCTTAAACTAGAGGACCTCTTACCCCACTTACAACTCCTGCCCTTCACCTCTGATCGCAATCGAGAACATAACCCTAGTCCGACATTGTTCACCAAAGTCACTAAAATAGATGCAAACTAAATAAGGAATAACTAAAGTAAGGGAGGTATACCAAAATTAAAGGCCAAGAATTAGAATCACTAAGCAATAATCAACAAAAAGAATAGAGTAAATGCACCAACAAGCACCAATCAACAAGAAATAGAGCAGAAATTGAGCATAAACTATAAGATTAAAACCTCAACAATCAGCACATGAATTTTAGATAGAACAACAAAGACAACAACCCACGAAAGATTTTAATAATATCACTACTCAAAATGAATAAATAAAGAGAAGAATAAGAACAATTGAACCTGGTGGGGAGTCCCTACAGTCTGGCCTTTCGTTCCTTGCTATACAGATCTGGCCGGACAGTAGTGGTCTTGCCAGAGAGGGTGAAGGAAAAGGAAATTTATGTTCCCACAAAATAATAAGATACTTTAATTCATGCTATTATTTTATAATAGAAATCATTTCACTTCCTTAGCAATATTCCTTCCCCTGAGTTATGGGAAAATCCTAAGAACAAGAATTTGCAAGATATGTAAGCAATGCTATAAAATAAAGATTGTATACTGAAATTAAGAAGAGTAGAGAAAGAGACAGAGAAAGACATAAAGTAGTAGTAGTAGTAGTAATAACTTTTTTCTATTATTTTGGTGTCTCTTACATCGAAAACATAAGGCCCTTTTATAAGCGTTCAAACTTGGAGATCTAGATATGTTATCAAACTTGAAAATCTACAACATGCTGCAGTATATGTGGGCAATCGATCATCCACGTCCTCCAATTGGTTGCAACATTCCCTCTTAGATGTCTTTGTAAAAAAAAGGTGTACTCAGTTATTTATAGTATGCATTGTTTGAAGCCTCAATAGATATATTACCAGAAAAATTCAGTGGGATGAATACTTGATTACAGAAAAAAGAATCTATCACATATTTACTTTTGTTGATGAGAAACATCACTTAATTATTTTAAAGGATACCTCCCAATCTTATATTTAGATTTCCAAATATTGATATTGGTTGTGTCTAGTGGTGGCAAATGAGAAAGTTGGATCAACTTTGGGTGGGTTGAAAATGGGTCAACATAAAATGGGAATAATTCAACTTGCCCATATTTGATATGGATAAAAAAGGGTTAGGTAATAAATGGGTTGGGTAAAATATATGTTGACCCATATTTTCATGAGTAAATAGTACTATTGTAACACCCCATAATTTAGTGAGTTGAACTAGTGAGTTCTAGGCCTTTGGTAAGAGTTTTGGAGTGTTGTATGAGGGTTTAAACTTGTAAAAATGGTTCCCGTACTTAGAATAGGGGTTTTAGGGGTTAAACATCCGGGTACGACTCCCCAAGGACCACCCAAGGGGTCCTTGAGGAGGACCCCAAAACAGTCCCACAAATCTGTCAATTTGTGACCTACGGATGGCCATCTACGGCCAGTAGATCAAACCACACCCCATAGGTCATGGGCGTAGGTCAAGGCCTGCACTAGCCTGAAACTTCTAAGCTGCAGACCCCAACCATGAGACCAAATTATGGACAGTAGACCCATCCACGGTCCGTGGATGGGTGATCCGTAGATGCCGCCAGTTTTGTGACTTTTAGTTTTAAGTTGGGGGTTTGGGATTTGATTAGTTAATTAATTAGGGGTTAAGGGAGGTCGGTTATTTAGTTAATTAGCCACCTATATAAGTATAATACACTCCTAAACTAATAACTTTAACTCATTCATCTAAAGACCCAAAATCATTCTCCAAATATTCTCTCTCTAGAAGTTAAGATGAAGAAGAAGAAGAGAAGAGAAGAGGGCAGTGTTTATCCATTGATTCAATATTTGTTTGGGGATTTGATTTAAGGTATGTGAAGCTTAATCATCCATGGGTTCTTCCACCCATGGATCCCCCATAGTTTCCCCACTTGTGAAATCAAAAACCCCATTCTAGCTAGGGTTGTGCTTGCATTGTGAGTAAGGTTTGGGTGTGATTCCAATATAGTGGAAATCATCCAATTATGATTGAATTATCTTTGTTTAATTATATTATGATGATTTGTATGGTGAACCCTAATCTAAATTGATGAATGTGATGTTTGTGGGTTGATACCATTAGAGGTGAAATTGAAGGTTCATGAGTAATCTTCCTAAATCAATGTTATGTGTAGTGATTGATCAAACATAGGATCATATAATCATGAATTGAATTAGACTCTATTGTGTATGATTGATCTTGACTTGTAAAGTGAGAATTGAACCTTTATGATGATCAATTATTATTAGAATCACCTAGTAATGATGAATATGATTAAGAATACCTTAAAACTAGGTATGAATGGTGATGATAAGAAGTAAAACTTGAATGTAAGGCTTGTAGTAATGAATTTTGATCACTAGGGTTTGAAGGTAAATCCAATATGATGAACTATAAAGGATAAGGCTTTGAGAGTAAAATCTACATATGAATCCAAGGCTAATGAATAGTATTGAGTTGAGACACCTTTACCTACCTAGATCACCTATTGAATCATAGATGGTAGGAAGTGATAGAATCACTTAGGTCATGATGTTATTCTTTTCTAAAGGTAGAATTCTAGACATGATATTAAGTATGAATATGAACTTAACATGACAGACTTCTCGCATAGTAATGGTTCTAGGGTTGAAGGGATTCCCTTACCTAATTGAACCAAAGGTTAGCAAGCCTTCATACCTAGGTCATGGAGGGTGATAGTTGCTCACACATGGTCTAAAAGAGTTATTAGCATGGATTGGTTGTTAAGGACATATTTCCATAAACTTGAGTCAAAGTAGAGACTTAATGATTATCTTGTGGGATTTATGCCTAGCACCGAGTGGATATTGAAATGAGATGGAGGTTCCCACCTAGTTGAGTTTGGGCTTTCATGGAGGTTACCACCTACTTTAGTTTGGGCTTCCCACATGGGATCTCTCACCTAGAAGAGTATTGATTTCCCCAAGTGTGTCTCATGAGATGGAAGCCTCACCTGTGGAGTTGGGATTTCTAGTAGCAATCTTTGTATCCCATAACTACATGCCCCGTAGGAAAGTTAGCTAGTGGATCCGACTAAGCTAACAAACAGGTCCTACCTTAGGCAAGTGGACCAACCCTTGGTGGTGTGGGTAACACCATTGGAGATTATGTGATAACTCATATGTTCTCATGTCGGTTAAGGCTATATCCTAATTAAACAAGATTGGTAATGAACTAAGATTGTGCTCAATGTAGCATCTCCTAGAGTTCAAACCTCATGGGCTAAGATTATGCATAAAGTAGCATCTCCTAGAGTCCAATATAAGTAATGGTCTAAGATTATGCTTGAAGGAGCATCTCTTAGAGATCAAACTAAATGAACTAAGAGTATGCTTTAAGTAGTATCTCCTAGAGTTCAAATATGATGAACTAAGATATACCTAGTGTAGTATCTCCTAGGGTTCAACCTTAATGAACTAAGATGTACTTAATATAGTATATCCTAGGGTTCTAAGTAATGAGGGACTAAGACAAGTTAGTAAAGAACCTCATAATGTTCAAGAGTATAAATGGACTTAGATATGCTTGAGTAGTGCCTCCTTAAGTCCATAATGATAATGAACTTAGAAATACTAAAAGAAGTATCTTATAAGATCCAACCTATAATGAACTAAGATCATGCTTTAAGTAGCATCTCCAAGAGTTCAAGTTTAATGAATTTAGATTATGCTTTAAGTAGCATTTCCTAGAGTTCCAATATGAATAACTAAGATGTACCTAGTATAGTATCTCTTAGGGTTCAAACAAGAAGGGACTATGATAGACTTAGTAAAGTGTCTCCTAGTGTCCCAATACTTTAAAAAGAAGGCTAGTCCCTAATTAAGGAACATGAGTATGATGACCTAAAGAAGTACTTAGTATGAGTAGTAGTATGGGATGCTACTCATGCCTTGCACAAGTATGACTTAAGGTTACCTTATGAGTGTTATTTTACATGAGTTGTGCTTGATGGATTGTTGCTATAGATGTCTTCCAAGATATGATTGACTAAAGGTGATAGTTCCCTTGTCTACATGAAGTAAGCCAATAGTGATACCAAAGTAGGGTAAATATGACTATGGTGACTTCAAGGTTATGCTTAGTGTGAAGGGTAGTATAGGATGCCTTTCATACATTGCACAAATGTGCTTTGAGGTTACTTAGGAGTATGGTTCCCTTATGGCAAGAAGAACTTATAACTTTGACCATGTATATAGACTATGATTAAGATGACCAAAAAGGGATACTTACTTGACTTGGGTGGTATTATGGGATGCTATTCATGCTTTGCACTTGTATGCTTCTGAGGTTACTTGAGAATGGTGCTATTATGGTAAAGATGACTAAGAGTCAATTATGCTTATGTGATGACTATGATGAAGACTTGGCTTAGTATGATTATGATTTATCTCCTATGCTCATTAACTATGTCTTATGTTGACTTATGTTTATATGATGCTTATGTTCGAGATTATGATATGACTATGATGATTATGCTATGGATATGTTATTATCTCTTATGCGTATGTCTTATGTTGACTAACCATTTGAGATGCTCTTATGATGTTGTGCTAGCTTTCATACTTGGTACATTTTGTACTAACGCATATTGCCTACATTCTAACCAAATGTAGGGTTGGAGACTTGAGTTGCTTTGGAGGCTAGGTTTCTAAGGCGCAAGAAGACTTGAAGATTTGGTGAGTCCACATAGCTTCAAGGACGAACCCACATTATTCCTTTATGTCATGTCTTTATGTTTTTAGACTTTGTATGGGCTGCGTCCCAAGAATTTTATTCATGAGTTTAATAGATGGTTTGAGACAAAGAGTATAGAAAGACTTCTGCTTGCATTTATGAAAAATGACTTCGATTGTAAAAGTTTTAAATTTTCATGTATTTTCTATTATCTTATGTTCAGGATACACTAAGGGCTTGTATGCGACCCCTCCGGGGTCAAGTACGCCATGTTACGTCTAGGGGTTACCCCTGGGTCCTGACAACTATACTTTAGAATTCAATATGGAGAAAATATTTTATTCCTTTTTTTGGATGAAAAATGTTGAAATTGCTTTATTTAGTTTTATTGTATTATAAATCTAAATACAACGTCTAAAGCGGGATCCGACTTCCAAATTGAGACCCAATCTGAGACACTTCTTCTAAATTAGGACCCAACCCAAACTCTTGAATCGAGACCTGACTTTCAACTGGGGACCCGACCATGGAATCTGACTCGAGATATGAAATCTAAATCTAGATTTGACCCCGTTACCTAAATGGTGACCTAACGTTGACACTAGATTCGAGACCCAACTCAAAACCAAGATTTGAACTAGAGACTCGACCCTAACTCCTACCCTTGATGATCGATCATGAACTCAAACCCAACCCCAGATTTAGGAACCGACCAACACTCTTAAGTCGGTATTTGACCTCAACTCGAGACCTAAATGGGGACCCACCTTCCGACCTAGGATCTGATTTCGACTCGTGATCTCAGAACTAATTTCAAAATGAGATCCAACCTAGATATCTGATTTGGGACCCGACTTCCAAATCTAGATTTGACCCCGACAGTAGACCTCAATGATGGATTCGAGACTTGAACTCGACACCTAATTTAGAAACCAAATTTTGAATTAGAAATAAACTCTGACACGCGACCTGGGAACTAACTTCAGAATTAGAACCTGACACTCGACCTCTGCAACCAATTTGGGATCCGAACCTGAGACCTGACCTCGACTCTCGACTCAAAACCTGATTTAGAACTTCATCTCAATACCTGACTCGAGACTCGACCTTGGCAGTCAACCCGGGATCCAACCTTGAATCCTTACCTGAGATTTGATATCCAAATTGAGATTTGATCCCGGTTTGACCTGAAACTTGATAGTTAGTCTTCAATTGAGGTTAGGAGTCAGGTCCAGAATCAAGAATCTAGAGTTAGATTTTTAACTATTATCAAGAATCAGTACGTGAGACTTGAGTTAGAGCGGAAAATTGAGGTGTGAGGTTGAAAACGAGTCTTGAAAAATATTTTCCTTACTTTTTGGAGATAGGTCATTTTTCTTATATTTGAGAAAAATAAGTTGATTAAGAAAATACTCTTACTCATGTTTTACCCATAAATACCCATATTTCTACAGGTTGAATTGTCACACCCCAAGTCAACATCGTGGACGTGGCCGACACTGAGACCATTGTTGGTCCTCAAACGAACCTTTGGCCTAACTCATTACTCAGCAGAAGACTTACTCAAGAATAGAGGAACCTCAAATGTAAACTCAACTCATAAGGATAGCATTACTAAAAATAGTTTCACTCAATATACTCTAAAATACTCAATAACATAGCTGTTCAATTAAAGTCCTTAAAACATCACAAAGAAGATGGATAAAATGCCTTAACTACTACTGTCTATGAAGCGTCTAAATACTATGATGGAGGTCGGGACAAGACCCAAGACATCTAACAAAAAAAATCCAAAATGTGAAGCCCTCCAGAAATCAAGAAGGTTCACCAAAGCTAGTTGGAATGTGATGGGATCAACAGAGCTCCAGTTGATGATCCTGAATACCTGTATCTGCATCATTAAACGATGCAGGCCAAATGGCGTTAGTACATTGAATGTACGAGCATGTAAGGGGAACACTGAACATGGTGATACATAGATGAACTGATAGAAGGAAAACATACTCACCCTGACTCATCTCAACTCAACTCAACTAAATATGAATGCAACAATAAAAGATGCAACGTATATAATGCTTTTAAAATAGAAGGTAATAACTCTATGTATATAAAAATACAATAATAAACTCTTTACTCTTATTTGGGAGACTCTCTAACCAACAACCATCATTATGAGCTAAGTGACGATACAACGGCTCGCCCATGCTATCAGAATTGTCCTATACCTTGCCGGAGTATAAGACATCCTCAACTAAGTGGATCCACAAAGCTATGCTAAAAATCAATAAGGAAACATCTAAGAAGTATGATCCTTTTATCCATGTTGACATACATGTTTTATGAGGATTTTGAGTCGTCTGAACTCATCTCCATATCGGTGCTCAAAAGAGACTCTTAAAAGAGATAATACTCAAAAACTCCTCATTAACTCATTCAGAAATCAAGGTTTCCTCTTGTTTAAAATGAAAAATGTGTTTACACTTGGAAATACTTAGTCCCCTTATACTCATTTTGAAATATGAAACTCAACTCTCCTCATCCTCATACTCATTTCATCAAGTCTTAAAACAAATTATAAATAATTGTAGAAGACTTCTCAAAAGGACTTTCTTGAACTTTCCTCTTAACTACACCTTGAATTTGGAAAGTGAATTCAAGAGTTATGATTAGGATATATAGTATCTCTCCATGATTAAAGAAAACTTAGATTGTTGGTAATAAAAAGAGAGCGAAGACAGGATTCAAAGGAACGCATACGGGACGAAGAACGGACGTGGAAGGAGTTTGACGACCCTGGCGCATCAGTGGAGTGCCGCGCTAGCCCTTAATTACTGGGGCTGGTTTGTGGTGCACTACAGGCGCAGGGCACCAGCCTCCCTGGTGCTACGGGGGCGCGCCACCCCAGCTTAATCCTAGAACATTCTAACTATTTTTTCTTCTCGATTTGTTTTCCTAATTCACCTAGAATCGATCGATTTCTTTCAAACTCCCTTAGATTCATAAACCCAATACACTTAGTCAAAAATATACTCAAAATACCTCAATAAAAACACTCATTCGCAAGACCCTCACCTCAAGAACTCAACAAAACTCCATTGTTAAATAATGAAGCAAAAAACCTATAAAGAATCTTAATATACTCAATCTCATGGACGAATTAATAAATTGAAACTCATGATTGACGTGAGGGTGAACAAACCCAACACTATGAAAGCTTACATACCTCGTAAGAATTAAGTTCTTGGCGTTTTCCCCAAATTCTTGAAGAACTTCTTGAAACCTCCTATTTTCTCCTTTTGAACTTTTCCCTAACCTTCCAAATGTTTTAGAACGAATAATAATTAACTTTATCTGATTAGACCCCTTAACTTAGGTGGGTAAAACGTGTTAGGCCAGTGGGATAAGAAAAATACCAAAATACCCCCTCCTTAAAATGGATGAGTTGCCTTAACTAGAAAGGTTGCACTCAAACGGGCATATCTCCTTCATCTGAACTTAGAATATAGCAAACTCAGCGGCATTGGAAAGAGGAATCAACGACCTTCGATTTGACATCTCATGGGTCACCTAACTCATCCTGTGTGCTGAAAGTTAATTTCATTTGAAGTTGACCCAAAACTTAAAGACTAACTAAAATTCAAGGTGTTACAATATCTCCCCCTTGGGAACATTCATCCTCAAATGAGATTACTCTAAGTAGAACAGGGTGTGGAAAAAACATCTAACACCCAACATGTAATTCACATATACTCAATATATCCACTAAAAGAGTACCAAAAAGAGAGTCAACACCTTAGTTTGGAATTTATCTGGAAGAAAAGAGATGTGGGTATCTCTTATCCATATCCTCATCAGCCTCCCAAGTAGCTTCCTCGATAAATTGATTCCTCCATAAGACCTTGACTGATGCAATCTCCTTGGTCCTCAACTTGCGAATTTAACGATCAAGAATCTGAACCCGTATCTCTTCATAAGATAGGTTGTCTTTAATACCAATATTCTCAGTAGGTATAATAAGTGAAGGATCGCCCAAACACTTCTTCAACATAGAAATGTGGAATACCGAATGGACTGTTGTTAACTCTGACGGTAGCTCCAAATCATAAGCTACATTGACAATTCTCTTGGATATCCTATAAGGACCAATATACCGGGGATTGAGCTTCCCCTTCTTGCCAAATCTCATTACACCCCTCATGAGTGAAACCTTTAATTAGACCCAATCATCAACCTCAAATTCTAAGTCTCTTCTCCTAACATATGTATAGGATTTCTGACGACTTTGCGTTGTTTTCAACCTTTCCTGAATGATCTTGACTTTCTCCATAACTTGATGATCTAATTCTAGACCTTTCAACCCAGCTTCACCAACCTCAAACCATCCAATATGAGAGCTATATCTTTTCCCATAAGGAGCTTCACAAGGAGCCATCTGGATACTAGAGTGATAGTTACTATTATAAATAAACTCTATGAGAGGGAAGTGATCTTCCCAATTACCTTTGAAATCGATCACACAAGACCTCAAAATATCCCCGAAAGTGTGAATCGTGCGCTCTACTTGACAATTAGTCAGAGGATGGAAAGAAATACTCAAATTTAGCTTCAAACCCAAATCTTTTTGGAAAGACTTCCTAAATTATGCGGTGAATTGGGCACCTCTATCTGAAATGATAGACACGGGAACTCCATGAAGTCGCATTATTCTTGAATATATAATCTGGCATAATCTTCTGTTGAATAAGTAGTCTTTATCGGCAAGAAGTGGGCTGATTTAGTCATCCGATCTATAATCACCCAAATTGAATCATGCTGCCTACGAGACCGCGGCAAGACGGTAATGAAATCCATATTAATCATCTCCCACTTCCATTCCAAACGATCTATATTTTGAGCCACACCACCAGGCCTTTTGTGTTCTACCTTGATTTGTTGGCAATTCGGGCACTTAGCAACGAACTCTGCAATACACCTCTTCATACCACTCCACTAATAGACTTCCCTCAAGTCACGATACATCTTTGTGGAACTGGGTGTATTGAATATCTGGAACTATGAGATTCCTCCATGATCTACTCTTGTAGTTCATCCACCCTTGGTACACACAATTTACCTTGATACCTCAACACACCATCTCGCCCTTGTTCAAAAGCCATCACTTTTTGCTTATGAACATTTGCCTTCAATTCAAGTAAAACATGGTCTTAGTCTTGTTTCTCCTTCACTTCAGACACTAGTGATGATTCAGCCCCATTCATCACCACCACTCCACCTTCATTGTAATCCAACAATCGGACTCCCAATCGTGCAAGTATGTGCACATCTTTGGCCAATTCTTTATTTCCCTTCTCGACATGGGTAGTACTTCCCATAGATAACATGCTCAAGGGATCAGTAACTACATTGTCCTTACCTGGGTGATAGAGGATACTCATGTCGTAATCCTTGAGTAACTCTAACCACCTCATATGTCTAAGATTAAGCTCTTTCTGACTGAAAACATATTGAAGATTCTTGTGATCGGTGAACACGTCAACATGAACACCATAAAGATAGTGACGCCATATTTTCAAAGCAAATACTACCGTTGCTAGCTCAAGATCATGAGTTGATTAATTCTTCTCGTGAATCTTAAGTTGTCTGGAGGCATAGGCTATAGCCTTACCATTCTGCATCAATACACAACCCAGTCCAACTCTAGACGCATCACAATACACAACAAAACCTTGTGTACCCTCTGGCAGGGTCAACCCTGGGCAATAGTTAATCAGGTTTTCAATTCCTGAAAGCTTTTCTCACAAGCTTCAGTCCATTGAAACTTAACTGTCTTTTGAGTCAACTTTGTCAACGTGGAGGAAATAGATGAGAACCCCTTGACAAACCTTCTATAATAACTGCCCAATCCCAAGAAGCTTCTTATGTCAATTGGAGATGTGGGTCTGGGTCAATTCTGCACTACTTCACTTATTTGAGTGTCAACTCGAATCCCTTCTCCAGATACAATGTGGCCTAATAACGCCATAGACTCAAGACAAAACTCACACTTGGAAAATTTGGCATAAAACTCTTTATCTCTAAGAGTTTGGAGAACTACTTTAAGATGACTAGCATGATTCTCTTCATAACTAGAATAAATCAGAATGTCATCAATAAACACGAGAACAAACATGTCCAGATATGGCTTAAATACTCTATTCATAAGATCCATGAATGATGCAAGAGCATTAGTCAAGCCAAAATACATAACAAGAAACTCATAGTGACCATAACGGGTCCTAAATGCTATCTTCGGGATGTCACTTTCTCTTACTCTCAACTGAAGATAGCCAGATCAGAGGTCTATCTTAGAAAATCAAGTGGCACCCTGAAGTTGCTCAAATAGATCATCAATTCTTGGAAGGGAATACTTATTATTTATGGTGACCTTGTTCAACTGGCGGTAATCAATGCACATCCTTAGAGAACCATATTTCTTTCTCATAAATAAAACCAAAGCTCCCCAAGGTAAGACACTAGGTCGAATAAAACCATTATCAAGAAGATCTTTCAACTGCTCTTTTAATTTTTTAACTCAACTGGAGCCATTCTATATGGCGGAATAGAGATAGGTTAAGTATTAGGAAGAATATCTGTGCCGAAGTTGATTTCTCTCTCAGGATGGACTTTAGGAAGATCATCTGGAAAGACCTTGGGAAACTCACTCATAACTTAAACTGACTGAATAGGTGGTGTCTCAACACTAGAGTCATTAACTCGAACTAAGTGATAGATGCACCCCTTAAAGACTAACTTTCTGGCCTTAAGGTATGAAATGAAACGACCATTAGGCACTGCTAACTACTCATCTTCTCTATAACTTGATCATTAGGAAGATGTAGCTTAACTACTTGAATTCTATAATCAACTGAGGCATAACAAGCATGAAGCTAGTCCATACCTAGAATAACATTAAAGTCTATCATGTGTAACTCGACTAAGTCAGCCATGGTGTCCTTGTGATTGACAAAGATGACACAATCACCTTAAACTCTCTCGGCTAGAATAGATTCACTAATAGGTGTGGAACCACTGAAGGGCCCAATAAGTCGTTCGGGAAGAATATCAAACCTCATAGCAATATTCGGAGTCACAAAAGATAGACTCGCACCTGGATCAAGTAATGCATATACATCAAAAATAAAGACTTTGATCATACTAGTGACAACATCTGATGAATTATCTTGCTCTTCACGACTGGTGATAACATACAGACCGTTTGCTCCTCTGTCTGTCCATAAAGTAGCTCCTCTTTGAGAAACTTTATCTACTGGAGCAGCTGAAAAAGATTGGGATCTATTGCCCCCTTACCATTACCTTGACTATTTTTACGGCACTCTCTCATAAAGTGACCTGGCTGACCACACTTGAATTAGCCATTGGAGTCATCATGATACGCTTCTAGGTTTTTTGTATTATACTTAGCACATGTAGGAGTCCAGTTGGCCACTTGTGCCACACTACCCTGAGATTGAGTAGGTTAAGCTTTGAAGTTCTGCGAATTTCTATTTCCTTAACTCACATTTGTTCTCAGGTGCAGGTGCACTAGCATATGATGGAGCAGGTCCAGTTGGCCTTTGTTGAAAAGATGACCGGTTCGCATTTCCGATCTCCTGCTATCCAGACTCATTACCTGTTGTCTTGGCCTTCTTGCTGGGGAACTCTTCCCTATCTCTCAACTTGTCTTCCTCAATATGTTGCACATGGATCATAATCATTGCTATGTCCATCTCCCCTATCAACATAATTGCCATACCCAGCGAGACAATCCAAACACAAACACACTTATCATGCTCCTCATGTCAACAACCATCTCCAGAGCATAACGGGATAGTTGAGTGAACTTGAGGCTGTAGACATGCACACTCATGGACTCCTGCTTAAGAGTGAGAAATTTTCTTACCTTTGCCTTTTTGAGCTCGTGGGGAAAGAAACACCCCATGAATGCACTTTCAAACATAGCCCAGCTCACAATTGGTGCTCCTTCAGCCCTACTCTTCTTCCATTGGTCGTACAAAATCCTAGCAACACCCTTGAGGTAGTATGCAGCTAACTCTACTCGCTCAGCATCAACACCATGCATAACCTCAAAGACCTTCTCCAACTCCTCCACAAAGTTCTCCTGATCCTCAGTGACATTTGACCATGTGAATTCTGGAGGATTCATTCTCAAGAACTCTCGGATCGTGGATGTATCAGCCACATCATGATGAACCCCTTTTTTTTTACCAACTTGTTTGGTCACAATTTGAATCAACATCCGGATAGCATCTCGGAACTCAACATTAGTCATCTCTCCTCGAGGAGGTTTTACTTCTGGTGCATTAGGTACCTCTTGGTCTTGGGGATCAACATCTCAACATGCAGGACGCGCGACCTCGAACATATCTTCGTGAAGGCATGATTAGAAAAGATACGCGTGAAAACTTTTGTGAAGACTCTTGTGAAGACTTCTTGTGACTTTTGATTCATTAGTAATTTGAATGTTCGATGTCATTTGTGCTTGAAAAGGAAAGAAAAATTTGAGTCATCTTGATTGATTTGCATGCATATGTGGTGAATTGTTAAATAATTACTTGTGTCCATTTGTATTAGCTAGAACTTGCCGGGTTAGTCTTTCAACATTGATCTTTATTGAGTTTGGCTGGAGAAATGACCTTAGGTGTTCTTTGTAATTGTTTTTTAAGACCACTTGACCTAAAAGTCTCATTTTTGCATTAAAGGTATCCCTAGTTGTCCCCTTTGAGCTTAATTTCATTGTCTTGGCAACCTCATTACAAGCCTTACCAATTTTGAAAAAGTAATTCTCTTGCGAACCCTTCCCTCTTAGAACCTGAGAATCAAGAAAGTTGAGGCTAAAAGCTAAGTTTAGGGTATTGTTGGAAATCTATAGAAGAGATGCTTATCACATGCATAAGGGCTTGATTTTGAGCAATATAAAAAAATAGAGGAAAAATTTTTGAAGAAAGAAAAGTCTTGAAAAGGAAGGAAAGATGAGAATAAAAGAAAAGTGAATCCTCCAAGGTAAAAAATTGTTGCATGTGAGGCATATTGAGTGAAAAAGAGAAAAAGTGTGCAGTTGAAAAGTGTACAGTGTTCAAGGAGGGTGTAGTCACTTTTATCCAAATAATATTATAACCTTCCCTAAGCATACATTACAAGCTTGATAAATTCCTTTGTGATCTCCGACCAAATAATTTTGAATACATGATGATTGAAAATAACGGCAAGCCTTTGGTGTGGTATTTGTATTCATGAGATGTTTATTTATGAGTGTGCATATTTGTGCCTTTTTCCCTTGTTTTACTTTATAAGTATTTTGGGACATTTCCTTTCTTATGAGGGAATGTAAATTGAGATAGTGGTAATTTTGAAAAATCTCAATTGCGTCAAATAAGCATGTGAAGGAACTAATGAATTGAGTCATTTCTTGAGTTTGAGTTGTTGACACTTAATTATTCTTGGTTCTTGGAAGTGTGGTACGAGAATGAGGGGAGTTCTTTTGTGAAAATTTTGCATGTGGTGACTATTTGTTAGTACCAACCGAAGTCATGTTCTTAGAGCTTAAGGAATAATTGGTGTCCTTGAATTGAATAGGTTCTTGATCCTTTGATTCAAACTTGCTTGAGGACAAGCAATAATTTAAGTTTGTGGGAATTAAGTGGGTATTTTTACCAACTTATCTTGTCTTTAAGCTCATATTTTTGGCTTATTTAGATGAGAATTAGTGCTTTTAATGTGGTTTTCTTTATATTTGCAGGAAAATAAGTGAAGAGTTGATTTAGAAGATATTTGAAGAAACCAAGTGAAACTAAGGCAAAAATAGAATAAAAGGTTGAAATTTGAACTGGTAGGTATTTAGTCATCGCGATCACTTGGTCAAAAGGTCACAATTGCGGTCAACTGAAATTGAAAACCTCGTGATCGCATGTGGGACCCGCACCAAGAGTCCCAAAATTTACTCTATCAAAAGGTCTTAATAAATTTACTGGGCTTATTTCATAAAATAAGAAACAGTACAATGCTCGAAAGGCAGCAAACAAAGACATGCATCAAAAGCTCAATTAAATCATCATTAAAGAGCTTGGGTAGCCCCTTCGGGGCATAAATTACCTTAATCCAACATCCTTCCACTTTTCCGATCACTTCAATACGTAGCCACATCAATTATGGACGAATCACCCAAAACAAAGGTCTAGAGTTCTCAGAATCGCATTTTGAAAATGAGGGAAAAGGCTGAAAATCGTAGGGGGGGCTGATCTTAAAAGGCCTGAAAATTGTTCGTCGCTATTGTGAGCCTAATTGATCGCGACATCGATGAATAAAAAATGATATTCAAAAAAAAATTCATCATTATAGTGAGGCCAAGGGTTGCGATCATGATAAAAAAATGTTAGGCTCTAGCAAAGCCAAAAAAATCAACTAAGGTTCTGATGTTCTATTGGGTGCTCTAGATTCATTTGGGACCCTGTGGGCAGAAACAAACTACTCTACCTCACCAAATTCGATATTTCGAACTCAATGGAACTGTCAAAACTTCTGTTGGAGTTCATCTTGGCATAAAGTGGTCCTACACTAGATGGCCCCAATTTAGCTAAAATCCACAAGGAAGCTCAAAATGAGCCCGGAAACCTTGAAACCCAAGTCAAAGGTCCTACTAGACCAAACTCTACGTTTTGAAGCTAACATAATCATTAGAATCTCTTTCTGAGGCCATCTTCTTGGAGTTTTAATCGAAATTGACCATTCAAACTCAGAAGCTACAAACACAAAATTCAAATAAACAACCAGGCGACCAAAATGTCAATCCGAGCAAGTCATAAATGACTTGGGGTCACTACAGGAAAGTTCTAAAGACTGAAAAGATTGGAAAATTAAGAAAATGATTGGGAGGGTCTTTACATTGTCTATTTTATTTCTAATCATTAATTAGAAAATCGTCCCTCAACGAAGTCTAGGAAGTCTTAACATACCACGAATATTGAACACGTCTCACGAATCCTCAAGATTTCACCTTTCTTTTTCGTGAAGTTTTAGAACATTTCTAATCAATTAAATGTGCAATATTTATAAATAAATGAGTCTGTGGACACTCATATTACTGTACTTCTTGGCTAGACCCCAAAACTCTCCCAAAAAGTTGAATCTAGGCCTACAATAACAAAATTGAAATTTTAATAAAACTGAATAAAATAGTATATACTTAATTTATCCATAAATCATAGAGCACGAATCTATAATCAAGTTCTTAATCTTGATGTCAATTTATATGTGATGTTTCCTAAATTTCAAACCCAAAATTGAGTTTCAATCTATTAAAATTGTAACCGATAACTATATGAGAAATTTCGATAAATTGAAAATAGAATTTGTAAAACCATCGATTATTCAGCAATTACTCATGACAGAAACTATAATGTAATGGCTTCCAACTTATGGATTTTTAAAATACATCTCCTCCTAATCATTATCCATTGATTGTCACTCACTCATTAACCAATAATTTGTAATTATTACTGTCCTTGGCCAAAATTTTCAACAGAACCGTCCAATCATTAAGTAATCAGTACTCTCCTATCATTTAGTCATCACTATAACTAGTAAATGAAATTTCATGGAAAGGGCAGGAATACCTGAATTCTCTTTTCTTTTCATCACAAGTACTACGCGTTCTCGTCTAATTTAATTTTTCTTAAGTAATTATCAACCAAAAATGTTGAGTCCCGCTATTTTATTTTTACACATGGATCAAGTAACATAGGGTATGAAATAAATTTCAATCTTGGGTCATTAAGTACCAACTAAAATTAATTATATAACAGATATCCGTCAACTAAATAATTATAGTTAAACGAGCAGTTCAAAATTTCTATTTAAAATTTATGGGAAGGGTCATTTTTTAAATAAAGAGTTCTACTGCTCAAAACGACCTAGCGGGTCGGTACACAAAACACAACTCCAACTTCAAAAATTTCAAATAAAGTAAAAAAATAAATACTTGCAATTGTATGTAATAAGAACTCGTGTGTGAGACCTAATCTATGACATTATGTGATTATCTAATTGAGATTTAGAAAAAGTGTATTCAAATTTTATTTTATTATTCTTGGCAAGAAATATAGTCAAACACAATTAACTCTAACTTCAAAAATTTCAAATAAAGTGATGTTTTTATATTTTCAAGGTCAGTATAAACAAAAAGAATGAAGCATAACAAATTGAGGGTCGTATTAACTTCAAAGACGAATTTTTTTTTGAAACATTTTCATGTTCATTTATTATTTAAATACAATTTTTTTTTTGTAGTATTGCATATGAAATTTCGTCCCTAGCGTATACATTTATGAGTAATTGAAGCAAATGACAATGCAAAATGGGTTTGAATCTCTAGTAGTTCATATGGTAATCAAGGGAGAAAAGGAGATAGCACCAGATATACGAATCCTAAGCTAGTGCCATGAAGCTGGTTACTTGGAATACAAGGAGAATAAATAAACTCCATAAGCAGAAGGAGCTCAAATTGTTTATGAAGGAAATAATGTAGGTATAATAGCAATAGTGGAGTGTAAAATAAAGGAGCAGTTAGCTAAAAAGGTAACTCAAAAGATTGGAAATGAGAAGCAAATTATGAGCACACTTACAAGGGCAGAATCTGGTTGATGTGGGATATATCCTCAAGTGATTGAATGCATGACTATGAACAAATCTGATCAATCTATCCATGATAGAATTGTAATAAAAAGGACTAACTTGGTGTTCTACTTAGTAAGTACGTAGTAATCTATGGTATAGGAGAAATCTATGGGAAGACTTGGCATGGATGGTTATAGGGGCTTAGAACCTATGATATGCATGGGGGACTTTAATGATGTATTATCATATGAAGATAGACTAATCCAGGAGGTAGAAATAAGGGACTTCAGTGATTTGATGATTGATAATGGTATGATAGAATTGAAATCATCAGGCAGATATTATACTTGGTCTAATGGGCACACTTGTAGCAAGATAGATGAAGTAATGGTGAATGCAGAATGGATGCTGAAGATGCCTCAAATGAAGATAAACATTATGAATCCAGGAACATCGATCTAATCACTCCCCTTTGAGCTTGGAATTAGATAGAACAATCAGAGGTACCACAGGGCTTTCAAGTTTTTCAATTGTACAACTGAGCATCCAAAGTTCATGCAGAGAATGAAAACAACATGGCTGGAAGGCAACATAAGAGACTTGCTGGGAGTATGGCAAAAGCTAGCAAAAGTGAAAACAAGTCTCAAATAGTTAAACAACCAAGATTTTAAAGGGGTCAGCATTAGGGTGAAAGATATTAGAGGGTAGTTACAGTGTGTTCAAGAGCTTATGAAGGATTATGCAGCTGTTACAACTAACAAGCAACATAAAAGAGAATTATAACAGCAGCTAGAAAAGTGGAGTAAGGTTGAAGAAAGTGCTATGCAAAATACTGCATACACAGGCAGCAAAAGAACATGAAGCTAGCACATTTTATAAAGAGTTACTGGGACAGGCTGCTCAAAATCTACCTAGTGTGAGTCCTACTATATTGAAGAATGGGAACACTCTCCATAGGAGGGAACAAATACAACTAGCAACAATAGTGACATGGGAGGAAGTGGTAACTGCACTACAAGGCATAAATGACATGAAGACACCTGAAAATGATGGATTCACTGTTATCTTTTTAAAGAGAGTTTGGTCAATAGTAGGAGAAGACATCATAAATGCTGTATTACTATTCTTTGAGACGAGACATGTATTCACAAATCAACTATACAATAGTAACTCTTATTCAAAAGGTGAAAAATCCTACAATAATTGGAGAATTTAGACCTATATCATGCTCCACAGCAATACAAAATTATCTCTGAAGTGATCACAACTAGACTCCAGTAGATGATGAGTTCTATAGTTGAGCCTAACCAGACAGCATTTGTCCCAAGGAGAGCAATCAATGATAATATCATCTCGAGTCATGACCTAGTAAAAGGCTATGATGGGAAAGGCATTTTTACAAGGTGTATGGTTAAGGTTGATATGAAGAAAGTTCATGATTCTCTTGAATGAAGTTTCTTGGAACAGTCATATATGAGATGAAGTTTTCTAAAATAATGATCAAATGGATTATGTAGTGTATAACCATTGTATCCTATTCATTTCTGGTCAATGAGAAAACTACAAAACCATTCCAAGTTAAGAGAGGAGTTAGAAAGGGGGTCCCTTGTAACTTTTCCTATTTCTACTAGCCATGGGCTATCTCACAAGAGCTCTAAAGATTTTACACAACAACTCTGATTTTGATTACCATCCGAGCTGTAAGAAGCAGAGAACTATTCAGCTTAGCTTTACTGATGACTTAGTATTTTCTGCAGAGGAGATCTAAAGTTTATGAGTTGCCTATATAAGTGTTTTATGTTGTTTTCTAAGGCATCAGGATTGGTGGCAAATGTAGACAAAAGTAATGTTTACTTTGGAGGAGTTAAACAAGTTGTCTAAGACCAAATATTGTAGGAATTACAATTTGTAGAGAGAATTATCTTTTAGATATTTGGGGGGTGCCCTTGAGTACCAAAAGAGTGTCCTTTAGTTCAATGTAAACCACTGATTGAGAAGATGCTAAATAGAGTTATTAGCAGGACTACCTAATTTTTATCCTATGCTGGAAAGGCTCAATTGGTCAAGAGTGTACTGTTTGCCATTCAGATCTTCTTGGCTCAAATATTTGTTTTGCCAAAAAAAAAATATTCATGCTGTAGAAAGTATTTACAAGAGGTTTATGCGGACATGAAATATTGAAATATAAATTTAAAAAAAAGCATTGATTGCTTCGGAGAAACTATGTTGGCCAAAGGCATATGGAAGAATGAACTTCCTGGATATACATACCTGGAAGAATGTTGCAATAGGGGAACTATTGTGGAAATTGTGCGAAAAGAAAGATAAATTATGGGTAAAGTGAATTCACAGCTACTATGGGCAAGAAGGAATATGGGGCATACAAATCAAGCAAGCCTCATGGATGGTAAAGAAAATACTCAAGGCACACAAAGATCTCCTGGTTGCGGGATACAATGAACAAGCATTGTTGAGTATTGAGAACAACTCTATGAAGGAGGTCTATGAGGAAATGAGAGGAAGCATGGAAAGGGTAGAGTGAAGGAAGCTGGTCTGGGCAAACTACGGAGATCCTAAATGGTTGTTCATTCTATATCTTACCTTTAATAGGAGATTATCAACAAAGGTCAGATTGGAAAAATAGGGAATAAATACTAACATTACTTGTCCACTATGTCAAGAGGAAGATGAAGACATTGAACACTTGTTCTTTGAATGCTCATTCACTACACATGTGTTTTGTCTAAGTCATAATAAACTATTTTCGTAAGATTTCCAACACATGTGTTTTGTCTAATGTAACTTTATATAATAAATTATGCAATATTTTAAATTATGTACTCATAGATATAGGAAGGATCTAGCAGAAGCAATGTCGTTAATGGGATGATGTTGTAAAGTTTTTTTATGAGTAGAGTAGCAAATAAAGTGAGGTTTAATTAATTGATATATCACCTATCCAATTATAGTTTTTCATTATTGACTTGAAACATATTTTAAGAAATTATAAATAATAGGAATAATCAGTGGCAGATGCGGGGTTTTCTGTAAAACTTTCATGATTGGAACGAGATTTGTGTACATGTTATCAACAACGGAGATCAATGAAATCCTTTTTGAAGAATTAATCCAAGCCAAACTTGAATCTCAAGGAAACAAGGTAATTGATTCATGATGAGTCCGAGATTTGGACTCATTTAGGGCTTTGTTTGTAAAGAATTAGTGTCCTCAAACGCTTAATTTGTGCCAATAACTGATGTAAAACCCTTGATTTTCAGATATATGTATTGAGGAACAAAGCTAGGACAAAAATGGACAACAAGGACAACACAAGCTGAAAAAGAGAAAAGGAAAAACAAGTCTGATGATCGCCAAGATCACTCGGCGAATCGCCAAGTTGCTCCTCTATCGCCTAAATTTACAGAACTCTAAACCTGGATTAGGAGTAACTTCGGCGAGCAGCAGTTCCATTCGGCGTGACGCCGATCACATCGGCGAAGGACGACCATGTCACCGAAAGTACTGATGGAGACCCAGATAAATGCTGATGGGCGAGTTAAAAGACAGAAGGGCGCATCGCGAAATGAAACGGCGATCCCGATTTGGCTCGCCTAAAATTACAGTGGTTGGACGAAGAAGATGTGAAGAATGAAGGCGAGACAAAGGACGATCGGCGAGTCGCCGACGGTCGGCGAAGCCCGACTTTCCTCGCCAATTGGCCCTAAAAAGCCACACCTCATACTTGTATAAATTGATTTTTCAAGAGAGAGAAAGTATTCAGAAATTGTGATGAACAAAAGATAGAGAGCAAGAACACTGCTATTGTTGATTTCAAGTGATTTTAGCAAGGTTTTTCATTTGAGTTTTGTAATAGAGAAGATATTAGTAAATTTTGACTTTTGAATTTCTTTTACCAAGCTATGGAAAACGTGGCAGGTATTGAATTTCATCTTTTTACTATGATTGGCTAAAACCCTAACCTTGGGGGTTTGACAATGTTACCAATGGTTGCATTTGACTAAATGAGTGTTATCAATTAGTGAATTTTGGTGTTAATTTGAAGTGGGTCTGAGTTATTACTGTGGTTTAACTTCATTATTGCATGTTTAGTGCAATATAGTTCAGAGTTTTGTGCTTGCTCGAGAGAGAAGTATAGAGCCAACGTAGTAATTTGGCATCCTTAGTAGTGGGTCATGACAGTTTCAGCTTAGAAAGTGAAACTTGAGATTAAGCCTTTGTATCTAGCTCGAAAGAGCAGGGGTTGGTCGTCTTATGAATAATGTTGGGGTTTGAAAGAACTCAGCGGAAATAAGGTAATTGTTCGAGAGAAAATTTGTTTACTTATAGTCCATTCTACCCATGACGAATTAACATTGTTGGTCATTATGTACACCTATTGAGTTGAATCATGTAGTTGGTTAGTCAATCCCCCCAAGTGTTACTCTTTATTTGATTGTTTCTTGTTGCTTGTTGAAGTGGATTGGAAACAGCATCCTAGAGTTTGACTTCTAGATTCTTAAGTGTTGTGTTTGTTCAACTGCAAAGGTCATCGTCATATTTTCATATTCGACCATAACTCATTTGATTAGGGTTATACTGATTTACGATCGTTGACACTTAGAACTGGATGAAGTGTCTTTGAAATGTTAATCAAAATGGCGTCACTGCCATGGAGTAGCGTTATTTAGAGTTCCTTTATCGAAGTTACACGTGTGAGTTTGTCGGCTGTAGTGAATCGATTTAGATTGCATTGTGTTAGTGTTGATTGGGCTAAATCGAAGTAAGAATGAGTGAGGAAGAAGTGAATGGTAGCCTAGCAGGCCACCGAGATGGTATCGATGATATTAACAGTGTGTACAACCCAACCCAATCGGGTGAAATGGGTGCAATTTGCCTATCATTAGCCGATGAGAATGCAATATTTGAGGTCACGAGCACAACTTTTCATCTCCTCTAAATGAAGGAACTTTATGGTGGACTGGCTCATGAAGATCCACATGATCATGTGAGGAATTTTATAGATGTGTGCACCCCGTTTTCATTCAAGAATGTTCCATAAGAATCAATCCGGCTCAGGTTATTTCTACTATCTCTGACAGGGGAGGCTAGCACGTGGTTGGCCGAGTTACCAAAGAATTCTATCACGTCGTGGGATGAGCTTGTCACGACATTTAATGCAAGATTCTTTCCTCCATCGAGGATGATGAAACTCAGGTATAACATTCAAGGTTTTAAGTGATTGGAGGGTGAACACATCCATGAAACGTGGTTAAGGTTTAAGAAAGTCCTATTTCAATGCCCAACTCACAGGCTACCAAACGATTTGCTACTCCAATTTTTTTACCGGAGTCTTGATTCGGTTATTAAAGGAGTGGCTGATCAATTGGTTCGAGAGGGAATAATGTTGCAATCATTTGAGGTGGCTTTATTGCTTCTTGATGACATGACGAAAATAAATCAAGCTTAGTACACTCAACAAGTTTCCCCTTTTTGTTTTAGAATGACCCAAGAACAACTTGATAAGGAAAGAGAAAGGGATGAGAACATCAAGAAGATTCATCTCTAACGATGACTCCACAAGAGGGAGATTAATCGATAATGTCTTGAATACCGATAAAAACTTCTTGAACTTCTCATCCTCATTCTTCTTCTTGAGGCGTTGGGGAAATGGAGAAGATATTTTGGGTAGAGGTTGCACAACTTTTGGCATTGGATTGTGTTTTTCCACATCTTTTTGTGGCCCTTTGGCAATGCTTTGATGGATGTGTATGTCTTCTTCCTCCATACCTTTGTCTTTTTCATGCACTTGAGCCTCGTCATTGCCCGTCATATTGCCTATCACTACCTTTCCACTACGAGTAACCACAACTAAACCTCTATCATTATTTTCCCTTGTCATATTTGGTTCCAATTGTGCTGAAAGTAAATTCAACTGACCTTCAAGTAGCTTGATTGCATCTGCGTGAGAGTTCACTTTATTGTTCAATGACGAAAAATCGGCTTTCATCCCTTTTAACAAATCATCTGAACCTTCAACTTTGTCAAGGATGCATGTCAACAAATCATTCACTCGGGGACTACTTGCACTCCCTTTCGACTTTGGGCACTCACTCGATTGAGTGTGGTCTTCTTCATGGTCATCCTCTCTTTTCCAATAATCATTTTGCTCATCCCATTCTTGATAGTATCTTATTTGCTCTTCCTCTCTGTGAGAGTTCCAACCTTGATTCCCAGCTCATTGTAAATAGCATGGGTGGAAGCCCTCCTCGCATTTCTTGGAATTCCAACCTTGATTCTCCCCCGACTTTGAATAGCCTGAGGAAGAACCCTCTTCAACTTTAAACACTCCACTTGCTCCCTTGGGCTTTCTCACATTCTCCAACACATGCTCTTGTAGTATGCCAAGATTATGAAGGAGTTAGTGACAAAAAAAAGGAGCTTGGACTTTGAAACAATCAAAGTTTCTCATAGTTGCAGTGCAATTATGACTAAGGAGATGATCAAAAAGAAAGAAGATCCTGGAGCGTTCACCATCCCTTGCACCATCGACATACTCCAATTTGCCAAAGCCCTATGTGATTTAGGAGCAAGCATCAACCTAATGCCATATACAATTTACAAACAACTTGGGCTAGGTGAACCGAAATCCACAACTATAAGACTCTTGATGGCTGACCGATCAATTAAACATCCTGCAGGGAAACTATATGACATCTTGGTAAAGGTTGACCGATTCATTTTCCCGACTAATTTTGTCATTCTCGATTGCAAAATCGACGCTAAATTCTCATCATTTTGGGAAGACCATTCTTGGCAACCAGGAGAGCATTGGTGGATGTTGAAAGCGGAGAACTGAAGTTCCGGGTGAACGAAGATAAAGTAACCTTTGATATTTGTAAGTCAATGAAACATCTAAGTGATATTCACGTGGTCTCTACTACTAATGTTATTGATGAGGCGGTGGCTAGTGTGAACCATTTGATGTGTATGAGTGAACCACTCGAGGCCGTGCTTGCTAACTATGATGAGTTCAAAGTTCAAGGCTACGAAGAGGTAGTAGCTGCTCTTTCGGGAATGGGGAAATATTCAAAGACTCCATTGAAGCTGGACATTGACCTAAAAATTTGAGAAAGTCCTCTTGCAAAGCCATCAACGGAAGAACCACTGAATCTCGAGTTGAAAGTACTCCCATCCCATCTCTGGTATGCTTTCTTGGGGGCAAATAACACCTTAGATGTGATCATTGCAGCTGATTTGCTTGAATGGCAAGTAAAGTTGCTCCTTGAGGTGTTCAAAAGACATGTCAAAGCTATAGGTTGGACTATCGCTAATATTGTGGGCATCCCTCCCGGCATTGCACTCACAAAATTCAGCTTGATAGTGAATGTAAACCGAGTGTTGAACATCAGCGGAGACTGAACCCACCGATGCAAGAGGTGGTAAAAAAAGAGATAATAAAGTGGTTGGATGCAGGTGTAATCTACCCTATTGCGGATAGCAAATGGGTAAGTCCGGTACAATGTGTACCGAAAAAGGAAGGCATCACAGTAGTCCCAAATGAAAAAGGGTAGCTTGTATCTATGAGACTGGTGACTGGATGGTGAGTATTCATGGATTACCGGAAGTTGAACTCGTGGACTCGTGGAGCAACTATGAACTAACGTCTACAAGGGCATATATGGGCGAAAAGTTGGACGGCGAGGGCATAGATGAGCCAAACTTCAAACGGGGGATATATCTAGACATTTTCGCATAGTTTAGAGGCATATTTGACCATTTTCCTAAAAAAAAATATAAAGTGTCCACCTTTCTTGGCACACGTTTCTGTTCCTCTTTTTCTTTTTTATTTACTCGAAAAAAATTATAAAAAAACAATGCTTTGACCTTTTTACTGCACAATTTTTGTCCCCTTATAAATCTCCTCCGTTTATTATTTACTAAAAAAAAAAGAGCATTACTTTGATGCTACTTTGAAAAAAAATATTGGCAGGATTCAATCAATTGACCCATTAATTATACACGATTTTGCATACAAAGAAAAAAAAAAGAGAATCTTTTTATTTAATAGCATACTACTCCTTTTTCATCCTACTAACCATTTTTTAATCAGAACTCTTCACCCAAAAAATAGAGAAGCGAGAAAATATAACAAACGCATACTCAGTATCAAAGTAATCTCTAACATGTGAAAACTGAATAAATCTTTGCAATCTACAACCATCAATATCAAGGGTTGATCAAACTTATTTAGATTTTTTTTTGATAGTTTCGAAAAATCAAGAATGAGACGCTTATTTAAAAATATGGTGCAACTAACCATCCTCTGATACCAATGTAAAACTTTCGTAACAGGAACGAAATTTTTGTACCTGTTATCAACATCGAAAGATCAACGAAATCCTTTTTGAAAAATTGCTCCAAGCCAAATTTGAATTTCAAGGAAACAAGGTAATTGATTTACAAACTAAGTGTCAATTTGTAGTAGATGTTTTTCTGAAGATAGAAATTTGATTTCCTCTTTCAACCCTTTTTTTGTTTCTATGTTCTTTCTGTTTCTTTTTCTTACTCCCGATCAAAGTGAAACGCAACTATAAAATAGGGAGTAAAAGTAATTCAGCAGTTACCCTGTAACCATTTTCACCTCTTTTCAAAATTGTATTTATCTTTATTTTAGAAACTTTATTCGGGTTGGGTCGGATTGGATCGAGTCAGATCCACATGGACGACCCATGATCCAAAATTTACATTTTCATCCAAGGGGTTCAAATATAGGTTGGGGCGATTAAGGAAAAGAATAACCTTAACTCCTATGTGTTATCTCACCCTATTATAGTTCTTTTAACATTTCTTTCAATTTTTGTCATGCATCATCAAGTTTTTAAAAAATATTTGCTTGATTTTTTAACAAATCACTTGTTTTGAAACACATTTAAAAGACCAGAAAACACTTTAAAAATATGGAGGGACTATAAGCTTGGTTCTTCATAAAATGAAATTTTCATAATTTTAATTCTATGTATGGAAGCACAAACATTTTCATGAAAATCTTCATTCTTTTCGTAATAATATTTATGGTCTTAGAAAAAATTGTTAAATTTATGGAGACGTCCAAAGCGAAGGAAGAATTTTCTTTTACAAATTTGTCATATTTTTCAAAACTTAGTTCTTACACTAAATGATATAAAGGGATTATAAATAACAATAAAAATTCATATATATGTTTTTGATGTCAAAAATGAATAGTAGGCTTTATTATAATAAATACTTAAATTGAACTATAACTCATAATTCATTTTATAAACTTAATCATCATGAGGAACATTGTGTAGAGAAAAAAATTTCAAAGTTCAAACATAATATGAAAATTATATTTGACATGTTCAAACAATTTTTATTTTATTTTTACCATAGTTAAGCATAAAACAGAGAAGACAAAAATAAATAAGGTAATTTATTTTTTATTAATGCTTCCCAATTCACGAGAATTTGTATCCATTATAAGATGGTTGTGGCATGTGGGTAATGATCATTCGGGAATGGAAATCGAGACTTCTAGCAACATATGAACCCGCTTACCGCTGTACCATGATTCAAGTCTATGGTGAGGGGTTTATTTTATAATATCTATTAAAGATTTAACTTTAGATATACAAGGTAATTTTTCTACGAAGGCGATTCGATTGAACTCCCTGATTACTATATAGATCCGTTCTTGGGGGGATAATATTACTATATTACCATTTGAATGTACTCTCTTCATTTCATATTAAGTTAATTTTTGAGGCATTTACCATTTTTCAAATTAACTTAATTGTTCAATTTTCAAGACTACTTTTAGAGTGTTCTTCCAATTTTACCCTTCATTAGTTAGTATTGAAATTAGTGATTAATTACATATTTAGTTATTTTAATCATAAATTTGACAATAATTAATAAGGGTAAAAATGGAAAACTAGGTTCAATTTATGTCTTAATCTACTTTTCTTAAAGGGTGTAAAATACCTCAAAAATTAACTTAATACGGAATGGAGGGAGTATTAAATTTAATACTTTAGGAAATATATTAGATAGTGAATACTCCCTCCGTTCTTATTTATATGCCGTGCTTACTAAAAATAGATGTTTCTTAATACTTGTCATTTCACAAAATCAATACATAAATGACATTATTTATTCAATTTTACCCTTGAGAGTTATTAACATTGAGATTATGCATTTGACCAACATATGAAAACAAAGTACTCCCTTCATTTCAAATTAATTGAATTGTTGAGTCATTTTTCATTTTTCAAATTAACTTAATTGTTCAATTTTCAAGACTACTTTTTAAATATTTTTCCAATTTTACCGTTCATTAGTTAGCATTGAAATTAGTTATTAATTAATGTTTATTATTTTAATCATAAATTTGATAATAATTAATTAGGGTAAAAATGAAAAGGTATGCCAAATTTATTTCTTAATCTTTTTTTCTTAAAGAATGTGAAACACCTCAATAATTCAATTAATTTGAAATGAAGGAAGTAATTAATTCATGTTGATTGGTCAAATTTATTAATCAAAATAAATTAATTCATGTTCATTTATTAAAAACCTGACATCAAGTAAGGACACACATATAAACTTACCTAATTTCTTAAGAGATGCGAAACTTAAAATAATGATAACTAAATCGGAACGGAGAGAATAATATTTAATAGGAAAAATAAAATAGGCATAAATTACGTTTTGATAAATATTACTCTATTAAATAATTATTTCTAATATAGTGGATAAATAAAGATGGATGGAAAAATGAAAGGAAAAGTTGAAGAAGAATAAGGGGCATGCAGAAAAAGAGGGAGTTAGGTGGGTGTTAGGTAGAGCATGCATGTGAGAGGTCGGAGTCGGGGGAAACAAAAGGAAAAAGATGTTAGCAGCTCCCCCAACGCATTTGTAGCTCTGCTCTTTCCCATTTGTTTATTCTTACATTAATTAATTAAGTGAAAGAAGGTACACACATTTTTTTATTTTTTATTTTTTTATTATTATTAGTCTAAATCGAGAGGGAGATTCCGTCCACTCTAAATCGGCGATTTGGTGGATCTTGAAGGAAATATGGAAGGCATTTTGAGGGAAGGAAGGTCATTGAAGGAAACACCAACATGGTCAGTTGCAACAGTCACCACTGTTATGGTATTTGTTTGCTTATTTGCTCAACGCTCCATTTACCGATTTGGAAGGGTGAGTACTGAGTAGTAGTCAATAATAATATTACTATTGGACTTGTGTGAAAGTCCAATAGTTTTTTCTTAGTAAGCTCTATCTACTGGGATTTGTGCAGTGGTTGAAAAAGACTAGAAGAAAAGCTCTTTTTGCTTCTGTAGAGAAGATAAAGGAAGGTGACCAATTCATTCATTATTCATTTATTCACTCATCAACTAATTAACAACCTAAAAATGCAAAATCTGATTTTTTTTTTTTTCTCAAGACAGAGTTGATGCTGCTTGGCCTAATTTCTTTGTTGTTGGGACAATGTGCAAGGCAGATTTCTCAAATTTGTGTCAACTCATCCCTTTTCACTAGTAGATTCTACCTTTGTTCTCAAGAAGATTATGACAGTAGTAGTAGTACTAGTGACACAATCCATTCCTCCATTCTCTCTAATCATACTACTCTTATTCCTCCCAAGGGAATTTATCAACCATCACATCAATGTGGTGAGGTAAATTGTTTTCTTCATTCATCTAAATTAAATTAAATTAAATCAAATCATGCTTTCTACTAATAATTAACCACAAATCTTTAACAGGGACGTGAACCTTTTGTCTCCTATGAAGGTCTTGAACAGCTTCACCGCTTCCTCTTTGTTCTTGGTATCACCCATGTTCTCTACAGTTGTATTGTTGTCGGCTTGGCCATGACCAAGGTACACTTTCCATATCAAAAAAATTTAAATCATCCACCGTAGTCTATTTTATGCAAGTGCTTGTATCTGAGTTTGGTTTTAGGGAGGTAGACAGTGGCGTAGCTACACTCATGTCAACATGTCCAATTGGACACCCTTCGTCGAAAAATTATACTGTATATACAAGTATAATGATTAACAAAGCGTTCGTGCGTTCAAATTAGCAGCTCTTTTTTTTCACTTTTTAAGAAGAGCAGACTCACTTTAGCACCTGGACACCCTTCGTGAAATTTCTGGGTCTGCCACTGGATGTAGATGTTCTAAGGCTTTACTTACTATATCAAATTGTAGCTCTTCCTTGTTTGGGGTTTTGAATGAATTTGATTGTAGATATACAGTTGGAGGAAGTGGGAAAACCAAGTGAGCTCTGGGGAAGAGAACAACTTACAAGGTGCGTGGAATTAAAGATAATAAACTATGTCCTCTCAATACAAATTCATAATCTTTCATATAAGTAATATTTGCACAAAATACAAATTTAAGGATACTTATCCTAGATTGTTCAACAAGTATGTAATTTAATTGCATGATTTTTCTTAAAATATTAACTATGTGTTCTCATCTTTTATCATAGAGCTGAGCTTCTAAATAAACCTTTTTCTTGTTTTATTTAGTGCCAAAGAATAAGGAGATGAGACGACAGTCCACCTTTGCTCTGCATCATGCTTCCCATCCATGGAGTAGGAGTCGGATTCTTATATGGATGGTAATAGTTATTGCCTTAATCTAACGACATCATACACTTATCTATAAATCGGGATGTATTCAAGTAATTTTCATGTATCATGGATTCTTATTACATAGTTGTCTTCTGAGATTATGTAATAGGAAAATTTCTCCCATCCAAGTTGGTGTTAAAAACCAAACACTTGTTTAAAATTTTGGACTTTAGACCTTTGTGAAAGAACTAGTACCAACTACTCCTACAAGGAATTAGACTGAACAAGAAAGTAGTAAAGGAACACTAGTTTTACCGTGGAAAAACTCCTTGCTCAAGGGAGTAAAAAGCAAGGCCTACAGTCAGGGGCGGATCTACTGTAATAGAAGGGGGTTCGGACGAACCCACTGGCTTTTTCGTAGATTCTATATTCGTATCAAAATATCAAATAAAACGTACAAATAAATTTCCTGCAAACCCTCTAGCATAATAAGGTGGGTGGCCCAGTGGTATCGATGCACCCAGTGCGGTCATTCAATTCGCGCGTCATGGGTTCGAAATCCTCTATCGGCACTAAGTTTTTGAAATTAATTTCAGATAAAAACATTGGATTTTTTAAAATAAAAAATAGAAAATTGGCAAATGATAATTTATATATTTTTTTTAAAAAAAAAAACAGAAAATCGGTATAGAAAATTGGCAAATGATAATTTATATATAAAAAAAAAACAGAAAAACGGTTTATGATAAAAAAATAAATAATAAAAAAATAGTGTTTGGGTCATACTCTAAAATAATATCTAACTATTGATTTCTACTCAGACATTCAAAAAAATTTAACCCAAATATATTTTCATTGATTTCTACTCAGATATTCAAAAACTTTAACCCAAATTTATTTTCAAAAGTTAGGGTTCTAACTTTTATTGTTGACCTGATTGCTATCATACGATATCTTCCCTTCGATATATACTACGCACTCTCGCCTGTCCTTTTTCATTTTTTTTCTTATTTGGTTGCTTTTACACCGTAGAATTATCTATTCAAAATCAACTTTTAATCTTTTCTAGGGTTATCCCACTTATTGTTAATTGATTATAGTGAATAACTGTTATTTGCTTTTCGAAATTTTAACTTTTGAAGGTAGTAATAGTTCAAGGTCACAATGAAACTAGTAATATATATATTTTAGGTGCGAAAATATTAATGGTGAATTTAATAATTTTTTCACTCAAAATAGTATTCTAGATTATAATAAAAATGTTCGAAATTTATATTTAAAAAATTATTCATCTTTCATTAACAATATTTTAGAACTTTAAAATAAATTACTCAAATCTTCATATTATTAAAATAAGTTTTTAGAATAGCAAAATTTAAGGTAATGTTTTCAAACATCTCATTAACATAATTTGTGTTTTGTGATTTTTAAGATCGTTATCCTTTTCAAAATTTAGAACCCACAACCCAGAATCCTGGCTCTGCCTCTGCCTACAGTGAGTAGGATTTTAGCAATCAATCTTCACTAACTTCAAAGAATGGTTTCAGATTACATCTCTATAATCTAAGGGACTAAATCTAGTATCTTTACTCAACAATTAACTCTAACTGCCCTAGTCTCTTCTTGTTACAAACCTCACAACTATCAAACATAAACCAAACAAGAAATTATTACAACTCAATAATATCCATAAAACAACTTCAACTAAGAAAACAAGAGCACACCCTAAACACTATTCTTCTTTCTTCCTCGTTCCTCTGCTTGACTGCAATGCAATAGGTTTTGCTGGAATACCTTTTCTGCTTGTGCAATAACTGTCTTCTATGAGCCCAATAATTTGCCTTATATAGTTAGGACACCTTGTGTTGTGCAACAACCCTGATTGACTCAGTGTAATAATATAGATATATAATTCAATTATATTTTTCTCCTTTATTTCTCACAGTTCTTAACTAGAGGCGAAATGTATGATTATGAATAGGTTATCTACGCGTCCTTTTTTGAATGGACTCAAATGTTCTATATCGTTTGTTCTTTTTAAAAAGGATAAATTCAAACTGTAGAGGTCGTTTGGTAGAGTGTATTACGAAAAATAATGCATGCATTAACTTTGTGTATTACTTATACCTTGTTTGGTACTCTTTTCCAATCTATGTATAACTAATGCAAGCATTAGTTATACACTCTATTATTTATTAAGGTGCGTATTACTAATACCATAGATTTCTAAGTATTAGTAATGCAATGGTTTTAATATATGCATTAGCATGGTTAAAGATCCAATTGCCCCTTAAAACCTTTTTACTTCTTTTCCACCATAATTGTGAAGGGTATCTTTGTAAATAATTTTTTTTATGCAATGCATGCTATTTTTAATGCACCAAACCAAATAATGCATAAAAATAATATATCTATAACTAATGCAAGCATTTCTAATACAAGCATTATTAATGCAAGCATTACAAATACACTCTGTTTAGCATTATTTTTATACACTCTACCAAACGACCCCAACGACCCCTTAGTTTCTTTTGGTAGTTAAGGAGTAATGTAAATATTCTAGAATTAAAAATCTAAATAGAAATTAAACATTTGTGTAGAAATTAGTTGTTCCTTTTAATTTAATCTGAGTTGCCAAGTTCTAAGTGCATGTATTTTTTCGTTGTAAGTCAGCCAATAACATGCCTAGCAAATCGTAGCACCTTTGACCAACACTTTTCAGCTTTTGTTGCAAATATGACAAGTTACTATATATTTTTGTCTTGAATTTTATCTCAGAAATGTGTTTCATGGATAAAATCTGTGACATCGATTTATTTTTTAATCTTGCAGCTTTGCTTTCTTAGGCAGTTCAGGACTTCAATTCACAAGTCAGATTACCTGGCACTGAGATTGGGGTTTATCACTGTAGGTATTCAGTTTCTTTTGGTACTTCCTTTATATTATTCCACTTAGAAATGATGTCTCAAATCCTCTGTTAGTGTGGGAAAGTAAGGGAAGAGGTGGAAATGCTCAGTGTTCTTTTCCTCGGTTAAATTCGTATGCATCATTCTCGACATGCTTAAGCAGCTGCATTTTCTAATTGAAAGGTGTTCTATTATGGAAAACATTGTGCAAGAGGGAAGGATATTTTAAAGATGTTGTTGATGTTAAGTTATAATAAATATCTGAACGTAATCGCTGAAGCACTTAAGTTGAATGTTTTAATTCTGTTTGTTTCCAAAGTTCAGTATCCTTGTACAATTTTGTTGCTCGGAGGTGTTTATAGAATAGGGTGTTTTATTTTGTTGGCCATACTTAGTATTCCATTTCAAGTAATGCCAGGGATAACAGGACACACTTGTAGCAGATTTATTACTTAAACCAAATCAAGAAGCAGTAACTGTTCTCAAAATTCACTTATTTATTTTCATTGCCTGACCGTTGCTTCTATAACGTGCAGAATCACAAGCTTCCACTTACTTACAATTTCCACAAGTACATGGTTCGTAGCATGGAAGATGAATTTTATGAAATTGTAGGGATCAGGTATGTTATTGGTTTAGATCATTTTAATTCACAATATAGGTGGGAGAATATTTTGGCTCAGTAATAATTATACTTAGTAATTGTGATATAGCCATCAACCAAAGACTTGAGGCCCTCCTTGAGTATTTATTGGTGTTTATTATGAATGTTTCTAGGTGCTTTTGCATAAACTTTGGCGAAAATACATGCAAAGTTGGGAATAAGTTGGTTTTTTTTTTCCAGCATCAAATAAAGAGTAGAGGAAAACCCTTATTTGTACAGCTAATGAGCTGTAGTTATATTACAATTTGGAAATTTGTCCAATTTTATTCCTAGTTTCTTCTAGAAATACATGTCTTGATAGTTAAATATTTGTGCTGACTTATTCTGGGACTTTGCAGCTGGCTACTTTGGGGTTATGCCATCATATGCATCTTCGTCAACATTCATGGTAATGAAATTTTTGTAACATGAAAACATCATTGTTGGCTTGTTGAAGTTTCGAAATGATGTTTCTTATATTGCAGGTCTTAATATCTACTTCTGGCTCTCTTTTATTCCTGCCATCGTAAGTCAGCTTACCTTCTTTGGTCCATTACCTGAGTGAAATGATATGTGTATCTGATGCCCAACAATAACTTGTGCCAAAGCTTGTCATGGTGGTTGGAACAAAACTACAGCATGTAGTCTCCTCATTGGCACTTGAAATTGCAGAGCCGAAGGGTCCACTTATTGGGTCACAAGTAAAGCCACGCGATGAATTGTTTTGGTTTGGAAAACCGAAGATACTATTACGATTGATACAGTTTATATCATTTCAGGTCAAATTCCAAAAGCTCTGATGCTCGATTCATTGTTCAATGTTCATTTCAAGCAAAACAAGTGAAAAGATTAAAAAGATTTGCATGGTTAAATGTCCTAACATCGATATTTTTGTGTGCACAGAATGCTTTTGAAATGGCAACCTTTATCTGGTCCTTGGTGAGATTCATCGCCGTTCTTCTTAACTATAATTCATGGAGCATCTTCTTGTTTAATGATTACTACTTTTTCTCAAGTCAATATGTAAATAAATTTCTCTTCTGGCTAAAAATAAATGAATGTGGAAGGAAGTTGTTCCCCAAAATGACATTGCTAAGAAATTAAGATTTCTCTAGTAACTCCAAGATTAGTAAACTCTGAAAGTTAAGAAGGGGGGGGGGGGGGGGGTAGTATAACAGATAACAGATGATAGATGAATTT